>QODF01000019.1:1757581-1839801 GCA_024372805.1 Oostethus manadensis
TTGGAGAAGGCATTCGACCGTGTTCCTTGGGGAATACTGTGGGGAGTGCTCCGGGAATATGGGGTATCGACCACCTAATCCAGGCGGTTCGTTCCCTGTATGACCTGTGTCAGAGTTTGGTTTGCATTCCCGGCAATAAGTCAGACCCGTTTCCAGTGAGGGTTGGACTCCGCCAGGGCTGCCCTTTGTCACCGATTCTGTTCACTACTTTCATGGACAGAATTTCTAGGCCTAGCCAGGGCGTTGAGGGGTTCCAGGTTGGTGGCCGCAGGATTCGATCTCTGCTTTTTGCAGATGATGTGGTCCTGTTGGCTTCATCGAGCAGTGACCTTCAACTCTCACTGGATCGGTTCGCAGCTGAGTGTGAAGCGGCTGGGATGAGAATCAGCACCTCCAAATCTGCGTCCATGGTTTTCGCCTGGAAAAGGGTGGAGTGCCATCTCCGGGTCGGGGATGAGGTCCTGCCTCAAGTGGAGGAGTTTAAGTACCTCGGGGTCTTGTTCACGAGTGATGGAACGTGAGATGGACAGGCGGATTGGTGCGGCGTCTGCAGTGATGCGGACTCTGCACCAATCTGTCGTGGTGAAAAGAGAGCTGAGCCAAAAGGCAAGGCTCTCGATTTACCGGTCGATCTACGTTCCTACCCTCACCTATGGTCATGAGCTTTGGGTAGTGACCGAAAGGACAACATCGCGGATACAAGCGGCCGAAATGAGTTTTCTCCGCAGGGTGGCTGGGCTCTCCCTTTAGAGATAGGGTCAGAAGCACTGTCATCCGGGAGGGACTCGGAGTAGAACCGCTGCTCCTACGCATTGAGAGGAGTCAGATGAGGTGGCTCGGGCATCTGGTTAGGATGCCTCCCGAACACCTTCCTGGGGAGGTGTTCAGGGCACGTCCAACCGGTAGGACGCCTCAGGGAAGACCCAGGACACGTTGGAGAGACTATGTCTCTCAGCTGGCCTGGGAACGCCTCGGCATACCTTAGGTTGCTGCCCCCGCGACCCGACCTCGGATAAGCGGAAGAAAATGGATGGATGGATGGATGGCACTGAATGTGTTTTCTTTGGATAGTTCTGCTTTATGACTTGTGCTGTCACAAAATAAACAACCTTGTGGTAGGTCTGAACTGCTAGTGTGGAGTGTTGAGTGGATAAATTTTCTACTTACATATACTAGCTTGAATCGGGTTTGTATGGGTGGTTGATATCGGGGCTCCCTTTTTTGGTTAGATGCATCGCACGCTCTCTGCTTTCAACTTCCTGCCGGGGAAATGGTATAAGCTCCGGAACATTCGGTTTGTGACCTGAAAATGTTCCGCGTGTATACGCAAGAACAAGGTCGTCTGGTATCATCTGGAGCAAAATGGGACACAACAATCCTCCATATGTGCGCGAAACAACTCCAAGTGAGTCCAAGCCTCTCACACTTCACTTCACACTCATCATAAAGCTGTCTTAGAGCAACGTCTTTAGATTTTTTAACAGGTGTCTGTCAAGTTCATCAGTTTTGACATGTGTCACAATCATGTCCTTTCTTCTAAATCTTTCTTTCAGCATGTCTATGGTAGTATCATAGTTGCTTTTGCTGCACAAAAAAGGGGCACTTAGCTGTAACTTTGTTGTGATTTAAACACGAGAACTAGACGTTGAATTGTCGTTTTCTTCACTTTTCTTTCATTGTTACACAGCATACATTCAACACGTGCTACGATATCCTTTTCTTCTCTTTCCAGAGATTTCTTAACTACTTCTTCTACGCTCTTGTACAGCCTTGTAAATTAACAACACCTATGGTCCAAATTATGTCACTTCACATAACAATATACAATAAATCAATATAACAATTATCACATCAACTGCATAATATTACCATATTCCTAACTATAACATGACTGTATTTAAATTAACTAAAAACACAAATATATACAACACCTGTATTTGATCAAACTTATTAAGGATTTGTCAGATCAAAACACAATCACAGTATAAGACTTTGATGAATGATATTAGCGTCCACTCTACTGCCCCATTTCACTACCACCTTTATTCTGCACTCTAAGCATCATAGGAACTGTAGAAGTCATACATTATCGGTACCATTGTTTAAGTCGGAGAGTTCAAAGTGTGTGAAAAAAGTAGCAGTTTATCGTCCGGAATTTAAGGTAATTGAAGTTTCCTTTGACTTGTCTTTATTAAGTGCTTGAATGTACTGCTGGGTGAGCAAGCGACGAAACGGCAAAAAACTTTGGAAGTTGTTTTTTTTTAAACAGACCTAGACAAAAATGAGTCTTTAAAAAACGTAAGCACATGGCCATAAACATGGTGTGTGTGTGTGCGTGTGTGTGTGCGTGTGTGTGTGTGTGCGCGCACGCGTGCGTGTGCGTGCGTGCGTGCGTGCGTGTGTGTGCGTGTGTGTGCGCGCGCGCGTGCGTGTGTGTGTGTGTGTGCGTGTGTGTGCGCGCGTGTGTGTGTGTGTGTGTGTGTGTGTGTGTGTGCGCGCGTGCGTGTGTGTGTGAGTGCGTCCATCCTAGAGGAACGCAATCTCAATTCTGGACTAATACACTCATATGGATACTAAAAATTTAAATGCTTTGTGTCATTAACAACGTTAAGACTAAGATTAGGTATTTTATTGTTTTTATGTATTAATATTAATAGTGCTTAACTTATTTTACGATTCCATGACACATAAGAACCTGTATCCACTGTGCAGAAATTTTCTGTGTGACATTTCATGGGACAGTTTGGTGCAGAAAATATAATTTCTATTTCCATTATTATTATAATAATAATTATTATTATATCCAAACAACTCAGACTCTGGCCAGAATCCCAGAACAGATCCACTGTATTATCTATATTATTCTTCATGAAGTATACAAGTTCCGTTCCCAGACTTTGATGTAAGTCGAGTTTTGGTATGTTGCATTTTCAGTCTGATAGCTTCCCATAGAAGACCTTCTTAAACCACACACTCACATAGCACAACTGTAGACTCTTCCTCCTTTGAGATCCTTGTTTCCCCTGTAGTTTGTGGGGAGCAGGGACTATAAGAAGCAGGAGAAGCTGTAGAGGTAGAAGGCACAGGATCACTCCCAAAGTCTTGATTCTGGTCTTCCACCCAGAACACGAGCAACCCTCCCATCTCAATAATTAGACCAGTAAGTTGCTTAGTTATCACTGTCGCTTTCATATGAGCAGATCCTTTCACATGGTCCCCCTGTATGAATTCAGCATTCACTACACTTTTTGGAATGACTTGGACGTACTTCCCATCCCAGCAAGCATGAGATAAAGGCGGTGTACATCAGTAAAATCCTAAACCAGGGAGGCTGCCAATACATTTGTTGCTCTTGCTGATGTTTTCCCCAATCTGTGCAACAGAAGTAAAAGCAAGATGGAGTGTGTGGCTCACCCAAAAGAAGGGGAAGAACGGGGTCAATTACCTGAACACAATTACTGAGACTAACAACTGCCATCCATCACTCGCGTCCTCTCTCAGCACTACAGCAACGATCTCATCCCAACATTTGGGTCGGCCTTCCGGCCGGATCGGCGAGACGCTCTGTCATCCTGAAGAGGCCCCTCCTCGCTCCAATTGAAAACCTGAGTGGCATTCTTAAGCATCCTGCTCCTCCTCATCCTCCCCCTTGTCTTCTTTTCACCCGCATGTCTCTCGCTAGAGACGCCTCTGCCAGCAGTGGTAAGCTACCTTTGACAGTGAAGCCTTGCCGAGGGGGAAAAGGCCGGAGCTGCCAGGTTCTGTCAATGGAGGCCCGCACAACATCTCACTGCCAGCATGTCAGGTCTGGAATTCATCCAAGGTGGAATAACTGACCTCATGGCTTAGAATGATTAAATAGCAAGTTGGATATTGTGGTTGGATGCTTCCCAAATGCAGTAGCTTTGCATTAAGGTCAGAGAGAGTAGTGTCCTTCCGGATCCAGCTGCCAGTGCTGTTGGTTTTTGACCAATATGCGTTTCTTGATTCAATAGCAACAACAAAAACAGTTCCTTGTGATTCTCTGTCCAGCCCCTAAACTGCCTAGTGGTAAAGTTTTCTTTGGCCCATTGGGCACTAATGATGGAGCTTTATGAACTCTGCCAAGCAACAGAAAGCCATGCAATTCTGATATATCAACATCTGATTAGTGAAGCTTTCCCGTCCCGTCATGTAGCCGAGCTAAGTGATTGATGCTGCAGTATTTTGTCTCCATTAAAAATACCATTGGTAATATGAGGTGTCCAATTCATGTCGCTCATTTTAACTCATTTTCTCCACATTTGAGACAGAAATTAAGTGTATATTTAAGTGGTGAACCCAAATCTAAAAGCTAAATATTTATTATAAATTTCAAATATAAATATAAATTTTATAGCTAAATCAACTGGGTGATTGAAAAGTAACTCCCTATTTCAAAATACTCGTAATTTAGTCATATGTTGAAATATTTTTCTCCATTTTTTGTGTATGTTCTATGACAGGGGTAGGGAACCCACGGCTCAGGAGCCAGATGGGGCTCTTTTGATGACCACATATGGCTCTCGGGCATTTTTCAACACCATAACATTTATTAATATTAATTTGTTTTTTTCTTAAAATATATGTAGTTTATCTTGCTTACAAGTGGGGTTTTCAAAGTGATTTATTGGCACATTCTAAAAATACAATTTAACAGAAAACTATAAGGAAACAGCAAAAATGAAAAAAATCAGCAGTAATTTTACAAAAATAAAATCAAAATATAGGGAGAAAGAAAATGTAATTTAACCAAAAAAAGTTGTAATTTTTGGAAGATTAGGTTCCGGAAAAGATTATAATATCAGGACAAAACATCAAAATATTACAGGAATAAAGACATAATTACGAGAAAAGTTAAAAAACTTGGAATATTTTATGATGTTTGCGGTAATAGATTTGAAAATATGTGACTTTCTCTCTTAGCCCAAAAAGGTTCCCGACCCCCGTGCCGTGATGTATGGGAAAGTCTATTCTACCAAACCAACAACTTTGTAAAACCCGAGGGGCAAATACAAGAAGTTATGTCTTCCATCCTAGAAGAGTTCCTTGTCAAATCAGTTAAAGCGGTTCCCAGGTGGCTTGAGAAAACTGGTGGCGAATGCTGGCGCCACCACATATCGAATTTTAAATAGAACTCCATTTAATACACTTTCTCCTCATGTTCATTTCTTTTAAGAGTTACTTAAAAATAAAGAGTTAGTTTTCAATCATCCTGTATATCTAAAGGTTAAATGTAAACAATAAATGTAAGCATTAAATATAAATATTAAATATGTACATGTTTAAATAAATGTGTACATTTGAATGTTAAATGATACATTTTTGAAAATTCTGCAAAAAGTCCACGCCTACCTGCCCACGCATCCCGATGTGAAGAGAAGGGGTTGAAGAATGGTTCCCTCCATTTGTTAGCACTGGATTGAGGGGCATGTGACATGTTTGAAGAACAGGATAACCTGCTGTCAAAGAAACATTCAAGGACAAGCTGTTATGGGAACCACAGAGAAGGCACCCAGATTGTTTAATCTGTAATAAAACAAAGAGCGCTCCCTCTGGGCCGTATGGGGGCTGTGGTCTATGTAGGGCCACTACAACAGTATTAAATAGAGATTATATTGGAGGCAAAACTCTGTTTTAAATGAGCCCAGAGGGAAGATGTAAACATTCCTGCCCTTCTCTTTTCCTTTGTGTCTCTTCAGCATACATATATTAAAACACAAACACACACCACGCGAGGCTATCGAAGGAAAAGGAGGGGAAAGGCATGATCGGAATAGTGATGAGCAGCCAAGAAGGCAAAGCTGCAAGACAAGTGAGTCAGGTGAGACGGAAGTTGCCCGAAGTGCAAGGTTGCATAGTTGCATGCCACGGCCATGGGGTTACTGAGGTTACACACTGGGTTCACTGATTAATCATTACATCCCTCTGTGTGTGTGTGTGTGTGTGTGTCTTGCACTGTTATATACAGTATGTATTTTCTTTCCAGTTCCGTAGGATTGCCCTTGAAAAAGGTGCTGACTCAAATGCAAATGCCATATTGAAAAAGTGCTTACGCTTTGGCCCGTTTGCAGTGCCTGGCTGTTCCTCATTCCGACTGTCTTCAAACAAAGTGAACAATTTCTCTGCGTTCTCGACTTAAAGACAAAAGGGGTCTGAGAAAGCACAGGTGGGTGGTGCTGTGAGGTTGTTACTTCTCAGAGACCCACCGATCCGAACACATCTGCTCTCCTGTCTTATTATTTCTGTACCATCTTCTGGCAAACTGGCAAGCTTTGACTTTGCCTTTCTTCAAGTTTGTATAGCCCTGGAGGCCAATTACCCAGCATGAGCACAAAGATCCTATTACAAAGCCAGGTCACGGTCTACTGTTCCCGATGCTCGCTATACAGGTCTGCAAAATTCCTGAAATACCCACTGCTACCTCAGGCGTGGAGTTGATGATGCTGCAGCCAAACCACCTGCAGTCTGCCATCAAATTCCAAGTCAACCATCACTTGGATTCCACACCCGTGTTCCAACTTCAATGAGGCGAGGGACAACTGTATGTATACTTTATTTTTTATTTTTTTTGGAATTCCCACATTCCACAAACCTGAGTCTGAGAAGGAAAATACACTGTGAAAAAAATGAGAGGAACGCTTTGAAAACACATCAGATCTAAACGGAGGGGAAAATAATCTTGAATATCTTTCCTTATAATAAGTAGGTGATGTATTAGTAACAAATGATGCCACATTATTTAATAGAAATGAAAATGATCACCCTATAGAGGGGGAAATCAAAGACACCCCAAAAATAAAAGTGAAAAAATGATGCAGCAGACTGGTCCATTTTGCCAAAATGTCTTTGTAGCAACTCAAAATGATTGTCAGTAGTTTGTGTGGCCCCCAAAGTGCTTGTACACATGCCTGGCAACGTCGGGGCATGCTCCTAATGAGACCACAGATGGTGTCTTGAGGGATCTCCTTCCAGATCTGGACCAGGGCATCACTGAGCTCCTGGACAGTCTGAGGAGCGACCTGGCGGCGCCGGATGGACCTAAACATAATGTCCCAGAGGTGTTCTATTGGGTTTAGGTCAGGTGAACGTGGGGTCCAGTCAGTGGTATCAATTCCTTCATCCTCCAGGAATTTCCTGCATACTCTAACCATATGAGGTCGGGCATTGTCGTGGACCAGGAGGAACCCAGGTCCCACTGCACCAGTGTAGGTTCTGACAGTCGGTCCAAGGATTTCATCCCGATACCTAATAGCAGTCATGGTGCCATTATCTAACCTGTAGAGGTCTGTACGTCCTTCCAGGGATATGCCTCCCCAGACCATCACTGACCCACTACCAAACCGGTCATGCTGAATGATATTGCAGGCAGCATAACGTTCACCACTGTATCTCCAGACCCTCACAATGTCTATCTTACGTTCTCAGGTTGAACTTGCTCTCATCAGTGAAGAGCACAGGGCACCAGTGATGTAGTTGCCAATTCTGGTGGCCTAGGGCAAATGCCAATCAAGCTCTACAGTGCCGGGCAGTGAGCACAGGGCTCACTACAGGATGTCGGGCCTTCAGGCCACCCTCATGGAGCCTGTTTCTGATTGTTTGGTCAGAAACATTTACACCACTGGCTTGCTGGAGGTCATTTTGTAGGGCTCTGGCAGTGCTCATTGTGTTCCTCCTTGCACAAAAAAGCAGATACCAATACTACTGCACGGTTAAAGGACCTTCTATTGCCCTGTCCAGCTCTCCTGGAATAATTACCTGTCTCCTGTATTCTCCTCCTTGCTCTTGAGACTGTGCTGGGAGACGCAGCAAACGGTACGTATTGATGTGCCATCCGTGAGGATTTGGACTACTTGTGCAACCTCTGTAGCATCCAGGTACCGCACCATGCTATCAACAGAGATGTTGATCTAAGAAGTCAGTCAGTAAAAAAATCAGCCAGAAGAGATGAGGAGTCGGTGGCCTCAACCTGGAAAAGCATTCCTCTTTTGGAGTCTGTCTCAGTGTTGCCCCTCTGATGCACCTGTTGTTGATTTCATTAACAACAAAGCAGTTGAAACTGATTAACAACCCCCTCTGCTACTTAACTGACCAGATCAATATCCCAGAAGTTTGACTGATAGGTTACTAGACTCTGATTAAAAAGTGTTCTTCTAATTTTTTGAGCAGTGTACATCCCAGCATAGCAGACCTCATACACATTAATTAGGCTATTAAGTGACTGCTCTGTATTTATCTTAAAAGGAATACGAGAAAGAAAAAGTGGCATCTGCGGGTGCCTTTGTGCTATTGCATGCAAGTACCCGTCATGCTTTTACCGCATATGACTCACATATCAGAGAGCGATTGTTTTTGAAACAGCTGCGCTCCTTGCTCTGTAAAACAAATCTAATTTAATGAGAACCTTCATTAGAATGATTGAACTGTAAAAGGTCAGCCTTTGTAGCCCCTAATGACACTGGAGCCTTGGGTTAACGCCAGATGATGTCATACTCAACAAACTCCAGAGTCCTGTGTACACCAACACGAGACCACTAAATCGTAATCAGACTTGACACTCCACTGGTTGCCAGAAAGGTCATCTCCCGAGGCAGTCAGGCACCGTCCCAGAAGAGACCCTGAGAGACAAACTGTTGATCTGCAGTTCAGAGTCCAAAGTGTGAAGTATAATGAAAGCAACAAGAGCGAGCGTGGAGTGATAGCACCAAAAATGAGGAGCCCGAAGAAGCAGATTGCTCTCCAGGCTAGAGGCGGCTCACTCGCAGAAGACTGTATATAGGTCAACTGCAAGTGTTCTGGGTCAGAGCATGACTGTGCGTTAAATGGAGCAAAAATTTGATGTGGCCAGTGACAGGGCATTTACCCTCTGTCTAGTGGAACGAGAAAAGAAGTTGTGTGGCGTAGGGGAAGAAATAAAGATAAGGATGTGGGTGGTGAGATGAGGTGAATGTGCTAACGCGTGAGTCTATATTATGTCTTGTTGAGTCATACGAGTGTAAAGGAGTGTTATTTTGTGCTTAGAGGGCTCTATAATGTTAAAAAAAAACATATTTAGAAAGTCGTAAACAGGTTTTCTAACTAAAAACTACTAAAAATATCCATCCATCCATCTTCTATGCCACTTATCCACAATTGGGTCGTGGGCCTATGCTGGACCCAACCCCAGCTGACTTTAGGCAAGTGGCGGGGCGTACCCTGGACTGGTCGCCTGTCGATATATAAAAATATTTAGTTCGTAAATAAGGAATCCTACTTTGTGATAATTCACTTCTCATTGTTGTTTCTGGAGCAAATGAACTGCAATAAATAAGGGATTACTGTCTATTCCTATAAAGTCGCACCTAACTCTCAGTCTCTGGACCAGCCTACGAAAGTGTGACTTATAGTCCAGAAAAAACAATACAGTACCAGTTCCTGGTAAGTCAAAATCGATATCAGTACTACAAGGTAAATATTTGTGGTAGTTTTGTGTGTGTTATGCGGTAATAATTGCTCATTTGTTTGATAAAAAGATCTCAAACCTTTTCAATGTTATTCTCCACATATATTCATCCTTTATCCATTTTCTATACCGCTTATCCTCATTAGGGTCGCGGGTATGTTGAGGCCTATCCCAGGTAACTTCAGGTAGGAGGGGTACACCCTGGACTAGTCGCCAGTCAATCACAGTTTCCGCATATAAACTTGAACAATCATATCAAAACAACATCCGTCTGCTTGTATTGTAACATTACATTTTTTATTTCTTTGACATAAATACCCTTAATAATGCACAGATTGAATGAATTTCAGGGTTGTATGATGCCGACTGACTGATACCGTTTACGGCTGAGCTACCGATACCCATCACATTAACTAATTGTACATTTTCCTATTTATTTATGATGAGTGTTATTGATCATTGCTGTTATTAGACAATTCCAAAAGCCCCTGCTAAATAGGTAATTATTAAAAATAAACTTTTGAGGAGATTGTTTTTTTTTTACTTTGTTTGTATCGAATGATTTCTGTACTGTTTAATTTGTTGCCTGTTTTGTAATTTGAAGACATGAGAAATAAACTGTTTTTTTAGTTCAAGATGACAATCACAGAAAAAAATTGTAGAAATAAATATCTTGATGACATACAAATCTGTCCTGCTTAACTTAAAATAGAATAAATGGTGTGTTCCGGTTGCAGGGGCGTCCAACTTTCATCACTATTAGAGTTGTCAACTATTTGTCTTTTATTTATGAGTGGTAACATTTAAATTAATTGTACACTGGTGACACTGAAGAAAAGTGTCAGGTGTGATGTGTGATAGAAGAGTTTCAGCTAAAATGAAAGGAAAGGTATACAAAACTGTGGTGAGACCAGCGATGTTGTTTGGTTTAGAGACAGTGCCGCTGAGGAAAAGACAAGAGGCAGAGCTGGAGGTAGCAGAGATGAAGATGCTGAGGTTCTCTTTGGGTGTGACCAGGATGGACAGGATCAGGAACGAGTAAATCAAAGGGACAGCTCATGTTAGGGATTTTGGAGATAAAGTCAGAGAGGCCAGACTGAGATGGTTCAGATAATCCCCAGAGGAGAGATAGTAAATATATTGTTAGAAGGATGCTGAGCTTTGAACTGCCAGGCAGGAGGCCAAGAGGAAGACCAAGGAGGAGGTTTATGGATGTAGTGAAAGAGAACATGAAGGTAGTTGGTGCGAGAGAAGAGGATGCAGAAGACCAGGTTAGATGGAGGCGATTAATTCACTGTGGCGACCCCTGAAGGGATAAGCCCAAAGGAAAAGAAGAAAAAGAACATTTAAATTGTACACTACTTTATTCACCAAGAACATCTTCACTGGCCATCGTCTTTATGCTATTTTGAGGTTGTTCATCATTATATAAAAGGCATAAAGTGTGAATTCAACTGTTAAGAGCTGAAGCAAATATTCTTTGAGCCTTTGGTGAGCATTTTCAAATCAGCTGGCGACCTGGGAGACCCCTGTCATAGTATCATCATCATAAAGCTGGACACACTATGTGTTAAGGCTTATTAAACAAACACACACAAATAGTGTTTGGAGGACAAGACAACATTAGTAAAATGACAACAAGAAAGTAAAATTGTTCAGTGACACTTGAGAAACTGTCCACATCGCTCGTTTGTTTTAAAAACAAAATGCCACTGTGGTAAAAAGTCACAATTGTAGTCCGATAACCAGAAGCTAGGTGGATAACTGCCTGTGACAGCTAAGCAAAGCGCGTAAACAAAGATGCAAGAAAAGTCGAACTGTTTTTTTTTAGGGAGTGAACAAACACGCTGGCATCGATTGGCATACCCTGTCAAACTGACGCCATTGAGGTTTTGCAGACTAGAGTTGACTCTTACACGGAACAAAGTTCATCCCTTGTCGATGCTGTACGGGTGTTGCCAACCTTACCTGACACAACACACATGCAGGGTTTGCCGCCGCAAGCCGATCGGCTTTTAAGGGCGTTTATCGGCATATGCCTGTTTTTAACAGAAAACGGATCGGTCAGGGCATCCCTAAATTTTCAGTATAAATTTTGGCTGTTGTCGGTCACCTATTTGAGCCTGTTTGCTTTTCAAGTGCTTGAGCCGGTGCTGACTGCAACCGGATGTGACAGTCCCAAAGATGCGTTTTGGTACCGAAACTTGGTACTGTTTGATTTGACTTATATCTGGGCCAACAGAATTTGGTTGTAACCTGTAAAAGTACCAAATTCAGAACCCCTCTAATTGTGATTGTCTGAGGAAAGGCATGAATTTGTTTTTTTCCTGTTTTTTAAAATCTGAATGCACATTGTTGTTCAGTGTAAACAGACTTTGGAGGTACAGGCAATTCAAAGACGTACTGATTTGTGATGTTGTCACAAAGGAATAATCACGCTAATAAATACCTCTCCCCGAAGCTACACGAATGGTATAGAAGTAATTAAGTGCAGTGATGGGCACCACATGAACATTACGTAAGGACAGAAAAGAAACTGAAGTGTAGCATGTCGATGTGAATGCAATTTGGTGTTTATGTTGTCTGGAGTCCAACTTCTCTCTCTGGTGGTGTGTAGATTCTAACCCTGTGATTTGATCTTCTGCACCACAGTGATAATATCAATAGGCCCTTACTTTGATTTAAGACCACTTCCAACGTCCGCAAAGCATCCGCACCCATATTTGGATGCCTCTTCTATTGTGGAGACACAGGCAATCACTATATCACTATAACTGCAGTGACAGGTCTATTTACCTCCATATTTTGAAAGAAAACAAAACAAGATGAACTTTTTAAAGTGCATACTTAAAGTTAAAGTTTTCACATAGGCTCAGTTTGATTTAAAACAACACAAATGACAATGACGCGACACAGACTGGCGCACACACCTGAACATAAATAGCCAAACAAACAAACGAGGAACAGGTGCGTGTAATCAGAGAAAACTAAAGTGCAAGGAAACCAGGAAAACAACACAACACAGGAAATCCAACTCGAAACCAAAACTGTCACGGGAACACCCAGATCGTGACAAATACATTGTTAATGTTAACACATTTTCAAAAACATTTTTTCTTACGGGCTCATGCATGACAGAAGAAAGAAAGTGGGAATGTTCTTCAATTTGAAACCACTATTAAGTATCTGTGTTGCAGTCAGTGACTCACGTTTTCCCGTCCCGGTGCAAATCATCGAGATGCCATTGAGCGAATCATTTACCCCAAAATCACTGCTCTGGAAATGTTAAATGATTTTTGCAGAGTACTTCACAGATGTTTCTCAAATATTTACATGCACTGAATGAGACATTTGTGGCCAGTGCATTTGGTACTTGGGTCTTCGGAATTTTTCTCGGCATCCACGGTGCGAGCCAATATTGCTAAAAATATATATATATAATAATTAGATGTTCCATCCATCCATCAATTTTCCATGCCACTTATCCCGATTAAAACGTTCCCGCTCTCCATTGGTTTCAGCACAGTTGAACACCCCGTTTGTCAGTCATGCAGTCTCAATGGGTGGAGGCGGGGTTGCTAGCATACACACAGAGTGCAGGGGAGTGTAACGTAGTGGAAAATATATCAGTAAAATGGAATATACTGTCACATCCCCTAAAATCTTTTTTCATTTGACTTAAAAATAAAACTAAAATCTGGCCTTGTAGACTCAATCTCGTGTACGTGTTACGTACGTTGACATTCACTCCACGAGTACTGGCATCCTTACCCACTGCGCCATCCAGCCACAAGGTATAACTGCCAGGTCCCTACAATACTGTTATTAATAAAGCAAGTCTCTCACCTAACCCTTTATCTTCTAATACACAACTTTCATTTCTGCTAGTAACTCAGAGCATCAGTAACTTCCTCCGGTGATCGGCAGCACTTGTAAATGTGCGCAGCCAAATGAAGCACAATGATAAAAGGTTCAGACAACTCCAAACCTCTACACTCATCATCTGGAGCATTTCAGAATCAATATGTATCAGGACATCAAACCTTTCAATAAATACAGTACTACTACTCACCAGAGATCCTGGTCAGTCAGCCATTGTAGGCATCAAACAGTTTTGATCTGCCAATAAGAGGACGGAACAAATATAACATTGTGGGGCCTGTCAGGCGAATCTGAATCCTGCTTGGTTAAAAAACAGCCTCATTGCTAATAGTGCGTAAGTGACATGGGACTCCTCTCCTTGCCTGCACTCCTGGCCAGCATTCTGAATCCCCCGAGAAGATTAGATTGGCATACAACACATACAAGGGCCACACGGTGGATTAATGGGTAGCATGTTGGCCTCACAGTCAGGAGGTTCGGGGTTCGAATCTCTGCTGGGCATCTGAGTTTGCATGTTCTCCCCATGCGTGTGTGGGTTTTCTCCGGGTACTCCGGTTTCCTCCCAGATTCCAAAAACATGCATGTTAGGTTCATTGGCGACTCTAAATTGTCCATAGGTATGAATGTGAGTGTGACTGGTTGTATGTCTTTGTTTGTCAATATGTGCCCTGCGATTGACTGGTGACCAGGGTGTACCCCGCCTCTCGCCCAAAGTCAGCTGGGATAGGCTCCAGCATATCTGCGACCCTAATGAGGCTAAGCGGTATAGAAAATTGACAACACATACAAGCTGAATTCTGATTGGACAAAAAAGTCTAACATACGCGTCTAGCCAGTTGGGAATAGATTGGCGCTAGCACTAAGTTGCAAATGTAGATCAGTGCTTCTGATAGTGTTCTGGCCAACAGAAAGACTTTACTGGCCAGGACTGCAAACCAATGATAAAAATACAAATTTAGGAAAGGAACAAGGGAGTAAAGGGAAGTATACCAAACGAGATAGCACTTGAGTCGAAATATACCAAGGAAACTGTATAAGTCAAGGAAGAACATTCATTCCACTGTTGACTGCTGTTCCAATTTCCTTTTTTCTGTTCTTTGTTGCCCTGAGTCTCATCATTTTCTTATCTTCCAGGATGGGTCTGAGAGAGAGAGAGGACAGTACCACTTTGATATTACCTCCTCCATGCTGACAGGGTCACTATCAGGTAGCTACAGTAAGAAGTATCATCTTTAAAACCCAATTGCATGCATTTAATTCATGACCAGTTTCATTGCAAGGACAGACTATGATTTTTCAGACTATTATTTTTCTGCTACACGCCTTCCTCCCATTACACTGATGAGCAATGAGCAACAATTTCCATTCCGTTGCCGTCGTAAAATAGCTCGTTTAAGTTGAACTTTCTTTATAGCTTTCCAAAGAAATCCAAGGGATTGTTGGACCAGGATTTTGTCTTTTGTGTCTTTCCAACAATATCGACTCTAAAATCCATTATTACCGCCACACCTATCGGTCTGTTGGGAAAACAAACTAAAAAACGACACAGCCACAGACTCCAAGAGGACGGAAGCGTGGTTGACAAACCGGAAAAACACGCTTATACACACCGCTGGGATTGGATCAAACCGGCTTATCGGGGTCAACACCTTAGCACGACTGTGGGAGTCGTCTGTGTGTGAGATGTTGAGAGTATCTTTGCGTGTAATGTCTAGCGGTGCGGGACGCACGCAACCATGTGAGATGTGAGATTGAGATGGAGTGTGCCTTAAGATAAACTCAGGTAGGGTGTGCAGTGCAGGCCAAAAGTTGTCTTTGGGTACTGAACTTGGAAGTTAGATTTTTGATATGGTCTGAATGCAACTGCAGGGTATTACTTTGACAATTAACTGTACACAAATCCACTACCCCGTAATGCAGCTATGATGTCATCCCTTCCTCGTTAAATAAATACATTATCAGTTTCGGCTTGATTGGAAAAGGCTGGCCTTCTTGGATCCAGGACGGCGATACCTTGAGGCCTTGATCTGTGAGACAAGTGTGCATTACGTCCCTCGTGAGACGGTTCTGTAGGTTTTCCAAAACCTAATAGTTTTATGAATGTGTTCCAGTACATGTTGAAAGGCACGGCGGAACATAAGAAAGCGCAGCAGCTGAAAATAGTTTGGAAGCTGAATATTAGATAATAGGCAACAGCGAGGTACAGTACGCATACTGGGTTTTATTATCCATGATCATTTTCTGTCTAGTTGATACAGAGAACGGTAGATTACGACAGATTAAACGATTTCCAAATGTCTGACCATAAAATATGAACATATTTACAATGTCTGTCAAGGTCTGCCTTTGTTACTGTAGTCCCGTGCACACACTACCAAAAACAATCAACAAGGGGCGGCACGGCGGCATTCTAGACTATTTGTCTCCTGGTTCAATTCTCTGCCCTCCCGTGGCCGTACTGGCCAAGTGTTCTTGGCAAGATACTGAACCTCCCGTTGCTCTTGATGCTGCGTCATCAGTAGGTCAAAGCACTTTGAGTGGTTGCCGGTCTTTATAAATGTCTTTATCCATCCATCCATTTTCTATGCCGCTTATCCTCATTAGTGTCGCAGGGTATGCAAGAGCCTATCCCAGCTGATTTTGGGCAAGAGGCAGGCTACACCCTGGACAGGTGGCCAGCCAATTGCAGGGCAGACAAACAATCATTTCATTTAGACATTTTAAAGTCGCCAATTAACCTAACATGCACGTTTTTGGAATGTGGGAGGACACCGGAGTACCCTGAGAAAATCCACGCACCCACGACTACAACATGCAAACTCCACACAGAGATGCCCAACGGAGATTCAAACCTAAGTCTCCTGACTGTCTGGTCAACATGCTAAACACTAAACCACTGTGCAGCTAAATGTGTTAATTTATATGTAAATTCTACCCCCTGTTGTTTTAAACAAAGTCGCTGGGGATCGGTAAAGTCTCCGGATCAGTTCAGAAGAACTGAATTAAAAACTTACGTAGAGTGGGTTGTTCCACTGTGCAAAACTGGACGGTCTTTGGATAAATGCTGAGCCTTGTCCCGCTGTTCGGATGCTATTGAGAAAGTGATAATATCTATTTATTTATCTGTAGAGACTGAACACGAAACTGAAACCAGCAAAATGAAGTGGAGTGAAGCATGCAGGCGAATCAAATTGCATGCTGAATACAACAAATGCTTACATGTTGGCAGGTTTGCACTAAAAGTCCTCATTGCCTTTCATCCCCCCCTGACTTTTTGGATAGGAGTGCCCTCCCATCCAAAAAGGGCCCCGCTCCACTATTTGAGAAGCACAGCCTTAGGGCAACTGAGATGTGTTTGGCCTATTTATTTATTTATTTATTTCAACCAAAAATCTGCAAACATACGGGCATCTGCTGTACTGTAATTCTCAGCGTGAATGGCTCAGGTAAAACACAAAAACATGGCTGTGCAGATCTAAATGCATATATTATTTTATATTGCATCACAAATTGTTTTTTTTTGTAAACAAAATTGCTTTGCCAGACAATATAATCTAAACGTCACCAGGAAGTGGGTGTCTAGTGGAGATGTGATAAATTGGGGTACCTGGGAATACCTGGCCGCCAGTCAAGAGTTCTACAAATTACTTTTTGCTCCAAATTAGTTCTGTTTGCACGTCACACCCTGGAGTTCTGTCTTGGGCTTCATTCTCATTTTCTTCATGCTTTGTTCCATTTTTCTCTGTCACTCGTTCCACCCAATTATCAGTATTGGCTATGTTGTTGTCTGTGTGCTTTCCAGGACCTTCATTTGTTGTTTCACTTTTGCAAAAAGGGATGTCATCAACAGAGTAGACACAAGAAAGTGTATTGTCTTGGAACCGACCCTGAGACAGAGACATATTATTATACGAGGTGAGCACAATAAAAGTTGTCAGACATGGTAATAACAATGTGTTTATGTCAGGGGTCTCATACACGTGCCACGGAGAGCCGAGACCCTGCAGGTTTTCTTGCCAGCCGGTCACTACGGCAGGTGATTTTAATGATCAACACCTCCTCCTTCAATTTGAGGGAAGGAGCTCATCAATTAAAGCACCACAAGTTTCAGACCCCTGAGTTATGTGGTTGTAAAGAACATTAACCGACTGGGTCCTCCCGAATTAGCGTTTTCTCATGTTGTGTCCTGTCTCCGTAACGGAAGTTAGCATTGTAGGTTTTGCAAAACCTTCTTCTTAGTCGTTTTTTGAAGCTGCCGTGCCTCCCCTGAAGTCGCCTCCCCAGTCTCACTTTGAAAACCCTGCTGGCCTAAACACACCTATCCTCCCTGTCCAACACAATAGAGATTTTAAAAGGAACGGACAAAGATTGCATTTGAAGTGACAAAGGAATTCCAACAAAAAAATGGTTTTAATGTTAAACTCACAGCCTGTAAGAGAAAACAAAAAGTGACATGGGCGTGACAAAGTGAATGAATAAACACTATTTGAAGAAGAGGACTTAAAGAGAGAGACACATGCATGAGATCTGTAGAAGACTAGAAGATCATAGAGATTCTAAAAGAAGAAGATAGATGGCGAGGGCTGTTCCTGATTCCGAGCCGCCTGCTAAGCAGATGATGATGAATGAGGCGACTGGGAGACCTCTCCTCTCCTCACCTCTCCTGTTTGGCGGATGGTGAGCTGCGCATGAGTCGTTTTCTCTCTAATTACCGCTTTCTTACCATTGACGCTGCCACAGCCACTCCGTTTTTTTATTTATTTTTTATTTTTTATTATTTAAAGGGACAATGCATATTAATGAACACTAATGTGCAAATATGCCAGAATTAGTCAAAGGCTACTTTACATCTGTAGTCCATGGCAGGTGAAGAAGAGAAAATAAACAAAAAAATAAACAACACAAAACAAAACACAATGACACTATACACACAGTAAAATAAAACAATTAAACACGATAAGAACGAACAACAATACATACACTATAGAAACAAAGGAATTTAAAATGAATGGTCACAGATCTGGTTCCTCCTAAGCCATTGTTTGAGATTGATTTTATTTCCACCATCACTTCCCAGACTATAGGCTGCCACTTCCCATTGGTCCCTGGTAAATGAGAAAGCTGATTGGTTGTCGCTCACTCTTTCTTGGTAAAATAACAACTTGACTCCTACTGGAGACGTTAAAAATTCCTGAATGTATAAGGCTGGGATTCATCGAATGTAATACTTCAAAAAAATGTAAGACCAAATTTATATAGCATTATAGTTACAAAAAGAACGCTGCAGTCAAATAAAAAATGAACGCAGTACATCCACTGTTGAAAAACCCACAATTTTTTACTGCGTATCGTTGAGATGTTGGATTTGAATGCACCACAGTTGCTGTGAGACCCAAAAGTCAAACTAGGATCGAGCCATGTGTACATTTGTACGTGCTTGAATTTTTGCCATTCTCAGGTAGAGCAAAAGTATTTATTGTATTTAAGTAGGTTATGTATAGCTTGACCCGCTGAACAAAAGAAATAGGCAACCCAAAAACATTCCAAGTGAGGTGTTGGTAAAATCCCTCAGTCCAATGCACATTATAGATGCAGTTTGGTCTTTTTTTAGTATATTATATATATATTTGTGAGGTGGCATCACCATTGGGTTTGGGACACCACACATGCTAACACTGACATAATATAAAAATAGTCACATAACATAAACCCCGCCCCCTTTCCCTGTGTTGTTTATCTATGTTTATCAGAAGAGTTATAATGATCTCAAAGTCAAATTGCTAAAACATATTATTTTATCTGGCAGGAAGGGGTATTTGTGAGTCCTAGAGTAAGCCCTCAAGACATCCAGCCTGCGTGTACATGGAAATTTATCGAGCCAGCAAAATCATTGTTCCATTTATCGATTATGGTGACAGGCGTGAGACAAAATCTGGCTGGATTGACATAAGAGGATGAGACAGATAAAACCACTAATCAGGTCCCAGACCCACAGGAAATGGTATATTTCAACTTTAACAACAAAAAAAGTTGTCTGACTTTTGTCTGTAGTGGAGTAACTTCATGAAGAAAATTGTCACGTCATTGGAAAGATCAACTGCATCATCTTCTCTACCAAGCACTTTTCCACATTTCAAGCCATCTGTGTGCTTTCGGTGCCCTAAATTCAAAACAATGTATCACTTTTACTCCATTAGTGGCTGGAAAAAATACATGCCAGACTCTGTTGAATGACATACTTCCATTTTTTCCCTCAGTCTCAATCAAAAGAGAACCAGCGTTAATTGTTTGTAAATAAAGTTACCATAAAAGGATTTTAAATCATGCGGGGTTGAACCTGCGACATTTTGCTCACATGATTAAAAATATATGTAAATCAAAATACATCTACCTCCATGCCGAGATATGATGTTGCTTCCATTGTCCTCTTCCAGTGAATCCTTAAATAAACCTTGTGCCCAAGGCTCGGAGGCTTATTAATATTGCAGTGCGGTCTGTATTCATTATGAATGAGAACAAGTGTGAAGACTGAAAACAGGCTGCAAAACAGTGCAAGGACTGCAGCCGTAACAATGCTGGCCACGCCGTTAATCAGCGCATCAGCATTTCTGTCGCACAGCAGATACATCAGTTGCGATGTTATTTATGGTTAACCTTTGCATCATTTTGACTTGTGAAAATGGAAATGGCAGGTAATGACATTTTCAAATCTGGTAGTTTCATCAGTTGTTTTCATGGACTGTTTTAACGGGATGCAAAATCAGTTTTTATCTACCCTTCCTACATCATTATAGGCAGCAGTATTTGAAGAGATAACAAGGGGGACCTCTCAGCTTCTGGAACCATGCTTTATAAATGATGTATATTTTTCCATTAAAACGTCCTGTGACATCTGAAACGCCTGACCTGGCAGCGCAGACGGTGGCAGAGGAGTGCCACAAGGTGCTGAACCAGGTCCACTTGCACTTGCCTCCACGTCGATGACCACCGTGAGTCCCAACAACTGCGCTAAAGTGCTTCCCAATTTAGATCCGGCAGTAACAGGCAAGGGAGAAAATAGAACAAAAGCCTGCTATACTTCACCCTGACTTTACCATATTTGTTCATGGACATAATATAGCAGTGCTGCTCAATAAAGAGTCATAAAAAAGTGAAGTTGGTCATTATGGGCACTTTTATCGATTCCATTAGAGTTTAAAGGTTATTTCCTTACTAGTATAATCATGCATAATAACTTCCCATAGATGTGAGATGAAGACATATGCATTAACTATATCTGTAATCACCCCAATATATTATTGGTGTGTTCATTCATTCCAAAGGGTTATACAAAAACTAAAATCTATGAAAATAAAATTATGTCCAATTCAAAGCATAGAGTGCAATATTGATTAAACACCTACAGGCAAAATTTTGGCAAAAAAAGGCCATCAAAAGTCAAAATCAATCATACAAAAATTGGAGTGTTCAAAAACTGAGTTTTCTGTTTTCGGTTCGATTTTCGTTTTTTATACTGAGAAATTTAGATAACAATCAAATATGCAAATGTGTTTCTTGAAACATGAAACCTGAGTTTACATGAGAAAATGTGTTGCCTCAAATGTATTATGTAAACCAGAACCTTGGTTTGCGTGATTAGTCAATTTATATTGGTCTATCAAAAACAGAATTGTACAAAAAGTGAAACCATATTTTCCATGAGAAATCATGTAACCATCTGCAAGCCTGTTCTAACAATCTGAGTTACGCAGTGCACTTGAACTCCTCATCATGTGAGCAATGCTTTATAGATCCGGCTCTGAAAAGAAGAAAGGAGACAGACAAAGAGTTACTCACCTAATAAAGATGATTCCCTGCCCAGAATCTGTCTATAGTGTCCCGACTCTAAAAGAACCACTTTCTATTCTTCACAGAGTCACCAGCATGTGGAAGGTTTACCCAGGACTAGGACTAGTTTGTTTGGTCAAATAACTGAGACATATTTTTTCATCAAAAACAGAAACTTCAGAAAACCGGGGGCTTACGAAAATTGAGGTTCCACCATACCGTACAAACAAACTGAAGCTTTAAATAACTTTCTGGAACTGATTATGTTTGAAATCTGAGGTGTCCAAAGCGTTTCCTCTACGCAACTCTGATGTGCACATTCATTGCTATGTGTCCCTTTAGCGCACTCGGTGTGACCCCAGAGAC
Organism: Oostethus manadensis; assembly: GCA_024372805.1. Taxonomy (NCBI): domain Eukaryota; kingdom Metazoa; phylum Chordata; class Actinopteri; order Syngnathiformes; family Syngnathidae; genus Oostethus; species Oostethus manadensis. Next base: position 1,779,117 of record QODF01000019.1, read on the forward strand.
ACAAATCTTTTCTCCTCTGCATCCCACAACCACAAATCACAAACTCCATTCTGAAATCACTGCCACTTTGCCCACAGGAATGCCCGCATTTCATCCTTTTATTTGACATGAATGAATAATACAAACTGTATACATTGTCTTTTTAACAGAATGCTTGTCTCTTCACTGTGGTCCACTCCACTTTCCTCCGTGTATCCGGGTGCGGGTTGCAGGGGCAGCAGTCTTAGTCCAAACTTCCTGGTCTCAGGCCACTTATTCCAGCTCCACCGGGAGGACACCAAGGCGTTCCCAGGCCAGCTGTGAGACATAATCCCTCCAGCGTGTCCTAGGTCTTCCCCGGGGTCTTCTCCTGACTGGGCATACCCAAAACACCTTAACAGGGAGGCGTCCAGGAAGCATCCGGACTAGATGCCCGAGCCACCTCAACTGGCTCCTCTCGATGTGAAGGAGCAGTGGTTCTACTCTGAGAGGCTCCCGGATGGCAGACCTCCTCACCCTCTCTTAGGGTCTCTTAGGGGTAGTCCAGCCACCCTTCTGAGCAAACTCATTTCCGCCGCTTGTATCAGCAATCCCGTTCATTTGGTCATGACCCAAAACTCATGACCATAGGTGAGGGTGGGAAGATAGATCGATCGTTAAACAGAGAGCTTTGCCTTCCAGCTCAGCTCTCTTGACCACGATGGTCTGGTACAGCAACCGCATTACTGCAGACGCTGCACCGATCCTTATGTCAACCTCATGTTCCAACCTTCCCTCACTCATGAACAAGACCCTGAGACACTCAAACTCCTCCACCAAGACCTTGCTCCCATCCTAGAGGATACAATCCACCCGTTTCCGACTGAGAACCATGGCCTCGGACTTGGAGGCGCTGACTTTCATCCCAGAAGCTTTACACTCTGCTGCAAACTGCTCTAGTAAACACTAAAGGTCACAGCCTGATGAAGCCATCAAGACCACACTGTCTGCAAATAGCGACCAAATCCTAAGGCCACCAAAACTAGACTCCATCGATGCCTTTACTGCGCCTAAAATTTCTGTCCATGTGTTCCGGGAGATCTTTTTCTTTGCAACAAGTGTCTTTTACTAGTGATTTGCCAACTGAATAATTCACAGTGCTCTTCCACCTTTGAAAGTTAGCCCATCTTATTCATTATTTAGTTGTCTTTTTACTGTAGCGAGAGAGGAGTCTTCCATTATTTAACAACAATACAGGGGCATTGCAAGGGGTTAATAGGACTGCTTTTCTCTGGCAGGGAGAATTGGAGGTAAAATTGCAGATGGAGGTGATGACACCGACAGATGGAGGGGAAAGATTTATTCTAAACATCTTGCGGAGAAGTGGGAGATTGTGACGAAGGGAAGCTTGCGTTAAGTGGATTCTGCTCACCTGCAGTACCGGAGAGGATTACATTTTGTATTTTTTTTTAATGAAAGTTAAAATATGGCCACACAGGGGCCTAGTGGTTAGCACAGTCAGGAGATCTGGAAGATCTGGGTTGAAATCTCCCTTTGCACGCTCTCCCCGTTTTCTGCCACTTTTTAATAACTTTTTCTGACCTGAACACGTCAACAGCAGTGCAATTCCAACACCGCCGACTCACAAGCACGTCTCTTGTGCGCGCGGCATCCCGACGACACGTCCTCATTGTCACCAGACCAATGCGAGGTACCCTCACGGACACACCGTAATTCACAATAATGTCTTTATTATGCATTAATGTTTGGTCTAAATAAACAGAAAGACGAAAGGACAAAAAGTGGATATTCTTATCACTCACTAACATAACTTTTACTGCGGATGTACAAATTGCTGCATTTAGGTAAGCTCGGGAATCCCAGAAATCACAGCTACGCTCAAAACAAGTCAACTGAAATGACGTGGCCTCTGAACGCAACACTTCTTGGCTTTTAAAAAACGTAAACGTGCAATTCCAATGTTGTGGTACTATTGGCTTTGGGCATCTAGATTTTCAAACATGTGAGCTATATTTTAGCTTGATTTCAACTTTCAGTTTATTTGGAGCTGCAATACACAAAAAGATATACACTACCGGTCAACGTTTCTAGCACGCCCTAATTGATTGCAATTCAAGTCGTTTCAAGTCCAATGAATAGCTACAAAGGCAAGTGGGAAAATGCCAGTGGATAAAAATAGGTAAGGGTGATGAAAGTTTTGACACTAGTATATATTATTTATCTATCTGTTCAGTAAAAATGTGCATATTTCACACATAGTTGCAAATGGTGATTAATCATGACTAATTAATTTGAAAACTTTGATTCATTTAATTGCAATTTTTAATAAATTGACAGCCCCAATTAATAGTAATACTATTATAATACATTATAAATTATAGTGAAGGTGATTTTTTTGGCTGAGTGGTTAGCATGTTGACCACACAGTCAGGAGATCTGAAAGATCCGGGTCTGAATGTGGGTAACATTTGGGTAAAAGTAGGGTATGAGTTGGAACCACCATCCGCATATTGAGAAGTTAGTACCAACGTGCATAATAGCACAATATTCACTTATTTATGTATCATATTTCCTCAAATAGTCAGCTTTTTTTTTTTTTACAAGTCAATTGTTGTGAGAACATATTATTTACTTAGATACAGAGACAGAAAACACATAAGCCGAATGGACCACCAGAAGGACCCCCACAACCACACACATCCGTAGATGGAAAAGTGGGTGCGACTAAATTGGGGGGGGGGGCATATTGTAGGCTATACAAGAACTTTATTGCATTGTGGTAAAAACAATCAAATCTCTTTGATATTTTAATGAACTGGATCTAAAATGAGTTCCATGAGGGAAATACATGAATTAATAAAATTCAAATAAATTCAAATAAATTTGAAAATAACAAATATTGAGGACTTGTTTGAAATTTACATGAAGTAGTGATATATATTATATCAGTAATAGTATCTTATTGTTCAAATTCAGATCATTCAAATGTTTGTCCACTGTTTTTTGTTGTTGTTTGAAGTAATTAATTATGAAATTATATATATTTATATATATATATAATGTTAATATAACTGTGATAATTATGTCAAATGTAATTAGGGATATGTCTCAATACGAGCTAAATTGCTGTGATTTATGACTTTGCGTGATGGCAATAATTCATATTTTTCCAACACAATATCTGAGATTGGTATGCAAAATGTAGACGCACGTTTAATTAGCGTTTCATTCAATCTCCTTTTATTTTTAATACGTTTTTATTCTTATCATTCTCAATATTGTTTCTGAACGAGGCAGCGGGTCGACGGTCGGCAGCTTTTGACTGTTTCTGGTACTTAACCTTTGACCTCCCTTGCGTCCATCAAGCCTTCACTCGCAGTTGCAGCTTTCCATCCACAACGTTAATGCGGATGCTGGTCGGCCCACTAATTGACCAAAAGCTATCATTTTGCAATGTCAGCGTTGTCATCCCTAATTGAGTTGACGATCGGCGTGTCCTGTTAATAATGTAGAGTGAGGACGATTAAGAATTTATCTGCCTGTCGTCATTAGAGTGATCAAAATGCAATAAACGAGGGAGCTGCATTTGCACTTAATTTAATCAAACTCGGTTTTATGCCCTCGTGTTTTAGACCATATGCGCCGAATGATGTCAAGCGCTGCCGTATCTATTTTTAATACTCTCAAGTCTACTCCCGGCGTGATTGTGAACCTGATAAAATAGTTCATGTTAGGAAGGTGGTTGACTAACAACTGGGGGTTTAAGGGCCAAGCATGGAGATGAAGAAACTCTTCAATTCCCTCTGGCTTTTTATGACCGTTAGGAAGGCTGCAGCGCCCCCTACTGGCCTACAGCAGAAAAGGCCTGCTTGGAATTCAAAAGTTCCTGCTTTGTAATGGACACCACCACCAGGAAACCTTTTTTTTTACATGAACTTGCGTGAAGTGAGCATTATTATCAGCGATCTGAGCTCCGTGGTTTCTCTAAAGTGGCTCGGCGACGCCTCTCAACACATTCATCAGTGTAATGAAGTCGACCCAATCTCAAATGTCATCAATAGCTGCCTCGCTCCAGCCCACAGTCCATCCCAGCACATTTTTTTACAAGATGATTGTATCGCTTGCAATACATCAAAGAGCAGCGGAAGTCCTTTGGTACAATTAGTGGTTCACTCCGACAACAGAAAACGGTTGAATCTCAAGTGGTCCACTCATGAGCCCTCTTTGAGGAAGACCGCTTCCCGTCCAAAGATGTTGTTGGGCGCAAGTGGACACTCCAGACAATGCTCCATTTAATGTGTGGATCACTGTTCTCCTTTGTCACTCACATGCGCTACTGCAGGGGTGGGCAAACTGCGGCCAGAGGGCCACATCAGGTCCGCCAAGCGTCTTAATCCGGCCCAGCGGGCATTTCCAAATTCTTTTTTTAAAACCTTTCCCATTGAAACAAGCAGCATGACCTGCAGTGCTTCTATGGAATGTTTGAGTCCAATGCAATCTGTAGTTTGTACAAAAAAGCCATCCAAACAGCTCACCACGTCACACAAAGTAACTTTGTAATCTACCGCCCCACGTGGCCATACAAAATAAACCCATACCAAAAAATACACCCATATATTCTCGCCGCAAGGCGTGCGGGGTAGCATATGGTACACTTTCGCCCAACATTTTGCCGTGTTGGTCACATTTTTGCTTTATTGCAAAATACAGTGGAACCTCGACTTACGGAAACCTTATCATAGGAAAAATTCATATTACGAATTGGACTTCGCTTCGTTGATATTTCCTTCCCATTTAATGAAAAAATATTCCAAAAATGAAAATGGAAAGTGCAGCCAAGAATTTTGAATGCACTGCACCACCATACAAGTTGCATCAAAGTAATGGATGCCAACTGCCGTAAAACCCAAGAAGAAGAAGCTGCCCTTCCATCTCAGTTATGTCCCATCATCCTTTTCCTCCCAGAATCCCCAATGATGCTACGTCATTGAGGGTGGGGCTGGTGAATATCAATTTTTATTTTGCTCATTGCTCATATTGTTGCCGCTGGACTACCCAGCATGCTTTTCGGGCATTTGGAAATAACAGTTTTAACGTCCGTGTTATGTTTAGTGCTTACTTGTTGTTTATCACCCACATGGTAGTACCAGTTGATTTATGTGATTGCTTGCTGTGGATGTGTTTTTGTTTCCTTGCACCGAAAATATTCCATTTCTTACCATCGAGGTTGGAACAACTAACTCAAGATGAATAGAGGTGATAAAAGAACATTTAAGTTAAGTTTTACCTTGACTTAAGACAGTGATCACTAATAATGGATAATGGGACATTACTGACACCCGGTGGCCAGAATAGTACAGTACCTATATGTTTGTCTTCCAATATTTTTGACTAATAATACGCCATTGTCAACCACAAAAAAGCCATCATTGTTCGTTTTTTAAAAAACGGGATGGAAATGTGATATCAAATTGCAATATTTAGATATTGTCCACCACTTCATTCCGATACTGATACCAAGCTTTACCAATATGGGAAGCAGTCTGCAAATTGCATATTTACAAATCTTAAGGGAAAAAATATCATTACTTGCAGAAAAAAACAATACCACAGTTTAATTTTGTGCCAATATTGGCCCATAACAACAGATTTAAACACTGTAGTGAGAAAAAACGCACGGTTTCTTTCTGTTGTCAAAGACAGCGAAGTGGAACGAGAGCACACCCTGCTTGACTGGCATCCTGGGGGGGGGNTAAAATGTGAAGTCACAAGGACATAAATGTGTTAAAAAATTGCAACTATTGTACCGGAGATAAGATGAGATTGCTCCATTATTGTTCGGCCCCTTGCATTTGTTGAGTAAGCATGTGGATGTTGTCTTAGACTAAATAGAAATAAGAATATTTTGATAAGGTTTGTGTGAAAGCAGCGTAGCACATCAAAACCGACTCCTCGTCCCGCCTCCACCACTCTCATGTCGCTGCTGAAAACGCAGATTGAAAGCCTTGATAGCAGCATGCATCTGTCTGTCTGAATGGACAGAATATCTTCAGAACAGACTGGAGGAGAATATGGCTTTGTAGTGGGAGGGGGCGAAGCAAAGACAGAGGGTGGCAGTAAATTGGAGTTTGCCTCAGACGATGGTTTGAACAAACTCAAAGTGTTGCATGCTGGGCCTGCAACACTTTGAGTTTGCGCTAATTAAAATGGAGCTTTTGATGCAGGCATGATTGCAAGTCCATGGATGGATCTTTGATGGACTGTGACCTGAGCATTGACAGCTTTCTAATTTGTTCAGATAGTTGTCACAATCTGGCTTTGGTTTTAGTTCAGCGAATGCCTCTGGTTACTGTATGTTTACTCTCACCTTGGCATGTCCAAACGCATGCATACAGTAAATGGAGAAGAAGAACCAGCCTCAACAGAGAGTGCGGAAAAGTTAAAGGAGACCTATTATACTTTTCGTCTTTTCAGAACTATAGATGTTGTTACAATGTCGTATTCTTGTGTTGAACGATGCCAACACGTCAGATAATGAGGGTTGCGGTTTTGGGTGGAGTTTTTTTTAACAACGCGTTCCACTGACGACACGCAAACCCGGACTTCCTTATGTGGGCAACGTCGAGCTCCCAGGAATTGTTTGTTCAATTGTTAGGGAAAGCTAATTTTGTTTAGCTTTCCTAAAAAGGCAAGCATCCAGCAGAAGTGATTGGTGAAGCGAAAAGTATGATCATCTGTCAACGGAACTTCACACGGTACTGTTTTGTAAACACCGGGCAATACAAAGCTGGACCATCCGCCCGACTGTTGCTGAAGTCCGACACCTTTCCAACGTTACTTGGTTGTGTTGAAGAGTCAGAAGAGCGCTTGGGAGTGTGACCAGCGGAGTGGGCTGTGTGGGAGGCATACCTGGAGGACGGCGGGGGTGGAGTAAATTACACAGACCGTTTGGGTGGGAGGCAGGAAACCCAAGCAAACACTGCAGGAAATGTCGAAGAGTCTGGATCACCTACAAAGCTTTCTGTGCAGGTTATTGTGTGAAGCTGCTCTACGGGAGTCCACAACTCAGTACAAAAACCCGACTGAGTATAATAGGTCCCTTTTAAATGAAGTATTCAGAATAAAATCAGAGCAGTAAGACTTCTGTCATGTGCATGGTCACTCATAGCATAGTTAGGATGTACTCAGACTAGGCCACGTGTATCATGCTTGGGTCCACTTCACGCCTAAAATCCGGCACGTTTGGCTATTGCAGTGCTTCTCCAATGGAAGGACATACCCCCATGAGGCGGGTGGTGGGGTGTAAGACGCATGGAGGACTTTCACTATCAGTATCCTCCTACAGTTGTTATAGACGGTATAGCAGCTCATTTTAATAATCAGGTGATTGTAAGTAGGTGCCAGCAAATCATACATTGGTTTGTACAGATAAATAAGCAAATATTACTAGGCTTGCAATGGTATTTTGATTCAGGGAGTGAAAAACTTTTTTTTAATTGTCAAACTACATACAACGCATAACTGATTTTATTACGCTTTTGTTACATAATGTTTAAAATGTAATGTTCCAGGTCCACCCCCCTTGTGGAAGGATTTTTCTCTTCCAAGCTTGATTGCAGTACAGTAGGGAACCAAGCAAGGTCCATAAAGGCATGCTGGGGTGAGTCTGGTGTGGAAGAACTTGACTGGTGCTGTATAAATAACATTGACCAGGCTTAACTTGATTCCACTGGTGTGACCTTAACACCATCACACCCGCATCACACATGTTCTTTGTGGTTATGTTATTTCATTTTCACCTCCTGGTGATGTAACATCAACGTGTCCTCATGCTTTTGCGCATATAGAATATATAACATAGCCTGTACTGTATATAGTCCATCATAAAAGCTTTGGTCAAGTGAAGTACGTGCATTCATAAAATGTCAAGCAAATTACTAAATTGAGCAAATAAAACCCACGGCCATATCAAGAGAAAAGATTGATTTGGTATGTAAACAGCAACATATGGAAAGCATTTAGAGAGATTAGGCTCGTTCTCAATTATTTTTTTCATGCCCTAGAAATGTTTTTGAAATGCTATCTAGAAACTAATTGTATCTGTTTATTTATCAGTACTGTACAGACTGAACTCAAAACTGAAACCAGGAAAATGCAACAAAATGGAGAGCTGTGAAGCCTACAAGCGTGTTGGAGAGTCAAACAGACTGTTTGACCCCACCATTTTTTGAGAGGCACTGCTCTAGCTCCATTTGAGGTGCAACGCCATTGCTCAACAAAAACAAAAGTTCACTGACTTGATGAAAACTCGAGTTTCACTGACTAACAGGTACTTGCTGGTCACATAGAGCTTTACTGACTCATGGGTGCTGGACAAATACTCACGCTTCACTGACTCACAGGTGCTTGATGAAGACTCGAGTTTCACTCTCTGACTTGTGCTTGGCAAAGACTTGACTTTTTCTGACTCACAGGTGCTCGACAAACACTTGAGTTTCACTGACTCACTGGTAGTGGATGTAGACATTTGAATTACTCACATGTACAGTACTCAACAAATACAACAGTTTTACTGACTCCCGGGTGCTTGCCAAAGACTCAAGTTTCACTGTCTGACTGGTGCTCGGCAAAGACTCCACTTTCATTGACTCTCGACTGCTTGACAAACATTCAAGCTTAAGCGACTTATGGATGCTCAACAAACACTCGAGTTTCACTGACTTACTGGTTGTGGATGTAGACTCGAGTTTTACTTACTCACACGTAGTCAACAAAGACTACAGTGCTACTGAGTCACAGGTGCTCTACAAAGGCTCGAGTTTCACTGACTTACATGTAGCCCACGATGACACGAGGTCCACTGACTCAAGGGTACTCCAATTAAGACTCAAATTTCACTGACTGACCAGTACTGGATGCAGCCTCAAGTTTTACGGACTCATAGGATTTCTTGAGTTTCAATGACCTAAAGGTGCGGGACTCCTTGCCAAGTGACGAGTGACTCAAGTGAATCCAGTGCCTGATATACTTGCAAAGTAAACAAATTTTAAAGGAGTTTTCAATCACTACATAGCCTCTCTGTCCGCCTCGTGCAATGTTTAAAACTTACAATACAAAGATACAGTCAAAAAGCATACTAACCAAGTCATCTTTTAAAAGGTAGATCTTATGTTTTATGTCTTTCAATAACCTTACTTTAAATTTGAATTCATACTCTCATATCTTTAATTAAAATACTGTAAAAGTGATATTTCTGTTAGTTTTGGTGTGTAGTCACAGGTGCACAAAAAGCATGCTTTTTCAAATCTAACATACAAAAATCTGCATGCATTATTTTGTACAGATATAAAGCACACTTCCTCAGCCGGTACGTGCAATAATGATGTGTATGTTGAATCAATACGGCAATCATTAATTACACTCAGTGGAAAATTCGCACTGAAGGACATTTAACGGATGAATGAGGGTGTCTAATGGGGAGCCATTATAATCAAGCAAAGTGAGTGTTTACAAAGCATGTTGAAGAGGAGTGGAGTGACTGGAGAGGGTCCTCGAGGGGCTGAAAGGAGAAAATGAAAGCGGGATGGGAATGGATCGTGGGAACTAAAAAGGAACTCAAAAAAATTTTCCCTTGTGGTCCATCTCCAGCTGCGTTTTGCTTTGCAAGCCGGGCAGGACAACTGTCTCCACCTGTCGCCACTTTGTGATGGCGCTACATGGCAAACATAGTATGACAACGTGAGTCCAAACAGGAACATTCCAAAGTCCAACAGCTAGGAACATTACAATATCCAGACAGACACATCATTTGAACATACTGTATCTGGTAGAATGTTTTTAAGCAGATCCTGCGGTTTTGCTCAGCAACAGAGCTCTGCTAGGCAATAATAATGCCTAAGAGCCTAAGAACTGCGGTAATAGAGTTACTTAGCGATTTAGACATCCATTCGGGGAAGGTGTTTGTTGGGAGTGGAGACCACTATTTGCATACATAAAGATTTATATATCAGTCTACTGTGAAGTCAACTACCTTTTGTAACCAAGGATCGGACCGCCAAGGTCTCCGCCTTCGGCTGCCACCCTGCTTACCTTGCACCCGACCCCTTTTCGCAGCTGAGTCTCAAGCGGCTGGCATTAGAATCAGCACCTCCAAGTCTGAGTCCATGGTTCTCGCCCAGAAAAGGGTGGAGTGCCAGGGGATGAAGGTCTTGGTTGCGGCGTCCGGAGTAATGTGGATTCTGCACCGGTCCGTCGTGGAGAAGAGAGAGCTGAGCCGAAAGACAAAGCTTTCAATTTCCCGTCAATCTACGTTCCTACCCTCCCCTATGGCCATGGGCTTTGGATAGTGACCGAAAAGACAAGATTGTAAGTACAAGCAGCTAAATGAGTTTTCTCCGTAGGGTGGCTGGACTCTCTGTAGATAGGGTGAAAAGCACCGTCATCCGGGAGAGACTCAGAGTAGAACTGCTGCTCCTCCGCTTTGGGAGGAGCCAGATGAGGTGGATTGGGAATCTGGTTAGGATGCCTACAGGACGCCTCCCATGGGGAGGTGGCACGTCCGACCGGTAAGAGGCCTCGGGAAAGACCCAGGACACGTTGGAGAGACTAAGTCTCCTAGCTGGCCTGGGAACGCCTCGGGATCCGCCGGGAGGAGCTGGACGATGTGAGAAGAGGGATGTCTAGACTTCCTTGCTTAGGCCGCTGCCCCCACAATCTGACTTTGGATAAGTGGAAGAAAATGGATGGATGGATACTGTGAAGTCAGCAGTAACTTCAAGTTTTAATGATTTTTAATAAGTGTATAACATTATTGCCATGAGCAACCAGTAAGGCATAGAAAATGGATGGATAGTAAATAATTTATGATAGTACCTTCATCATAATGTGGTACCAAATTCAGCTTATTCTGAAATATGTTCTGTTTGGTAGGATCTATCAAGGCTCAGACCAGCAGATGTTTTAAAGAAGGAGGTGGTAGAAATACAATGATATGGCTTTATAGTTCAGGTAGGAAGAAGGGCTTTTAGCGGAATTTTTCTTTGGGCTCCTGGGAAGTCAGCACCAGCTCCGCTTGGCACCAAATTCCACTCAGCGAGTGGAGGCCTGGGAAACAAACACAGGCTGCCTGTCCGCCTGTTTCCTGTGGTTCCTCACAAGTGACAGCTTTCCATTCAGCAGTCTGCCCCGTCGACCGATTTGAATGGGAATGTTGTTATATGTGTGCGTCTGAAACCTCATGTGCAAGCGCTGCAAGTCTGTGTGAAATACATGCACAGCAGGCTGAATTTTAGCTAAACATTTTCAGATTCTCGGCTCCGCCTGGCAGGAAGGCATGACATCCATGGCCAAAAATAACACCAGTTAGCTGGACCGAGAGGAAGACGTCATCCCAAATAATTTCATGAAATATAAATCATTTGTCCCCTTCGATTTAGTCAATCCCACATCGACTCAGCCCACTCTAATATAATGGAGAGAAAAATGGATCGTAACTGCTGTGGTTCACACATCAACTTTCTTCCGTCATTTGATAAACGGTGGATGTTTCCACACAGCAGACCAGAGAATCCATCAAGGACACAATTTCACTTGGCTCTGTTACATTAATTTACTCACTTTTCACTTTTGAAGGTTCTAATGCATTGTTAAGATAAACCGTAAGCCTTGATTAACCACAATAGCTGACAGAAACTTTTAGGAAAAGGGCAAACACCTACATCAAACAACTTGAAATGTTGCCCACTATTGGCCAATCTGATCAACAAGTAGAGGCCTTAACTACAAAACACTACCTTGACTAGCAGTTAGTTGTTGGCAGTTTTGTATAATGTTTTCCAAAAATTTGGGTTTAATAATCCATTACTTGACTACTGAAACTATTTGATTTGTCCTACTGTCGGGAGGAACAAAATGTTCCAAGTCCACTATGGTAGGGTACCAGTGCTCCAGAGGCATATGGTGGCCATTCATGCAAGCAAGACTATGGCATGAGTGCAGAAGGTACGAGAGATGGAGGATAACAATATTGTCTTAGGGGACACACATAGACTAGACAACAACAACAGGCAACATCTTTGCCGTCCCAGCTGTCTCGACCGCTTTGTCAGCCTCATTCATCTTTTGCAACTGATGTGTGCCTTTGCTGGTGCCTCTACACACACCTCCGCTGTGTCTCTCAACGATAGGGAAAGCCAAGATCACCGTATGATGTAACCACAATAGATGACACATTTGTACAACCAATAGTACATGGATAAAAATCTAAATCCCACTTAAAGGGATCAAGGGAGCGCTCAAAACCTCATTAGGAATAAGGAGAAAATCAAGAGAGGCTTTATATCTTTACAGCACTGGTGTTCAAGGGCTGCAAGCAACATTTTGAGGAAATTGTTTGAGATGTTGCACTACCATCAAAACGTGAAGAACGAGGACTTACTTACTGGACAGACTGCGACTCTGCGGAGCTGGTCACTCAAAGAACCTAACAGTTTGAGTTCAGAGGTTGACGACAGGAATTACAACCCAGGTTTGCAACCCAATCAAAAGGTTTCTTTTTCAAGTTGAGTTGACCCAAAAAGCAACATTGTGCTGTTCTTGAATTATATTGCATCACTGACCCCAGGACTATACTGCAGAAGTGCAGATTGGTATCATTTAGTGACATATTAGCCATGAAGTATGTACTGATCATTCAAGGATCGTTTATTTATTTATGTATGCGTTTATTTATTTATATTTATTATATATCTACCCTCGGTTCCTACTCGTTTTTAACAAAGACAAAGTCGCTGGGGATCGGTAATGTCTCCGGATCAGTTCAGAAAAACAGTTGGAATCACTCGATGTATTAGTAACATGACAAAACGCACAACATATTGAATGCGGACCGGCAAATGTATGCAAATTGAAGCAACCTTTTTGCTGGCGTAAAAATTCAATGAAAATGTGAAAATGAATGAATGAATGTTTCCATGACCTCTGGCAAAACCAGAAAGCACAGAAACGCAGATTGTTTTTAAATTGTAAATGTAATCAAGTGTGCTTGCATGACCAGTTTATCATGGCCACCAACTCAATCAATAAAAATTTGTTAATTTTCACACACAAAAAAAAGTTTTTAATATGACAGTTTTGGCATAACGCTGACGACGTGATGCCAGTTGAATGTTTTTTCTTATCTAATCGGGGAAATGTTGCAACACGCAAGGTGAAAAGGTTGTCTGGCAGCTGCTGGGTGAAAAACATGCGTCTGCTAAGTGTTCTGACTGCTGCCTCCCAAGACTCCTCTGGAACATACACACTTTGATTGCAACACACCCCCTACCATATTGGGAACCTCCAAATACAAGTGTGCACTTAAATGCAACACTGTCCTCCCCGAATGCTTAGAATACTCCAACACCTTCACAATAACCATCACTGATCGTCTTATCTATTTTTCTCATGCTTCCCAAAGGAAGTCCCTCTCTGCCTTGAATGCAGCGACGTCCCGCTCTCCTTTCCACTCTTTTAATCTCTGCTCTGACAGCCAATAAAAGAGCAGCTTCATTCTGTCTTGAGTGGTTTGTTTTTCTTCCTTTTTCAGTTATTTGCTCCAGATTTGGGGCTCTGTTTACATTATTCTTACAAGAGAGAGGAAAAGATTTATTATAATTCTGGACGTCCCAAATGTTTATAGCACACAGCAGCAGGATATTGAAGTGTATAAAAACCTAAACATAGATGTAGTGTTTTGGGGTTTTAATGACTACAGTCAAGTCAACATGGTCATTCAATTAGAAAGATTCATTTTCCCCAGTGAACGAGCCGGTGGTTCTGATTTGCTACAACGTGGTAAACAAGTGCAGAGTAACCAAAGATGGTGGAGAATACGTTGGAATTCGTCCTGTAAAACATGCAAATATTCCCTTCCCACATTAAAAAACAGTAGTTGTGAATACTTTGATGGCATGGTTTTGAAAGGCACACAACTTGGAATCACCCATGGGGTTGTAGCGCTACAACCGAACGGTCCAGATGGTAAACTCAACTCCCTCTCTGGCGAAATCAATACCAGTGCAACATTTCATTTCTCATGAATAATTCCAGAAGGGAAGCAGGCTCTCAGGGGTTCCCGGTTGTTGTTTTTGTTAACGTTTTGTTTGGCATTTTGGCACCTGTTTTAGCCTCAAGCTATACTTTTCCTCAAGACAAAGTCACAGCAGGCATTCTTGTGTACGGTACAAGTCGTGGGTTGACAAAGAAACACTTAAAAGTTGAGGCAACGGGCATAACCTGTGAAGGTGTTACAAAGCAGAAGATGAATCTAGTGGCATGAATTATATATACCAATGTGCAATACCACTGATTTCTTTTCCAAAGTAAAATTCTGGCTGGCATCAGCAATAATTTATTCATTGAAACAACTGCATACAATTTACACAAGGCCTCAATGATTGTCACTGTTCATGATATACACTACCTCTGACTAAAGTATCAAAGTATGGATATTTTTGATTTGAGGTTTTAGAGCCTAAAGATTTGGTTTTGGAGGTGTCGATATTTCAGTATTGACCCACACATTGATGGAGAGGTGCATGTGATGCAGATTTCAGTTTGATTGGTAGGCTACTGTTGAACTAGCCATATTACACACACTTTTTGCCATTTGGAAATAGCAATTATTTGATGAAATGAAAAGTTTGAAAATGTTTCTGTGTTCTAAATGTCCCATGTTAAGGTGTGATCAAATGCAGCTTATATATCGGGGCCAGAAATGTTCCCCCCTAAACACTAATATACACTAAAACACTAATAATACTAGTTCCCTGTAGACATGAACGGACACCCCTTTCACTTTTACACTCCTATTTTTCTTTTCACATTGCACAGGTTATGGAATCACTGCAGTGAAATTACCGTAGCAAGCTAAGGCACTAACTAGTTATCCTCGCCAATTTACTTATTCTAAACCAAAAAAAGTGTTTCAGACAGAGTGGGTAAGAAGGACAACAAAAAAGCTAAAAACTTACCACTTCCACACAGAATGAGAGAACCTTTTTTTCATTCAATCTCAGCCATGGCAAGTCTGTCTGAGCCATGGCATGTGGGCTCGGCTCCACTGACTCAGTAGCCAGTCTCCAAGCAGTGTGAAAGGTAATGTAATTCTTCATGTCTCATAAATTAATGATGCCTAGTGACCACAATACTACAAATAACTTGTCTCTCATTATTTTGTGACTGATAACACTGGACAACAAATTTTCACAAAAGTCATGTTACTGACCTTAAACTAGCCATTTTTTATCAGTGTCTATGTGTTCAATATAAATATGACAGTCAAATTGCAAAACTGGCTCTAGTTTTTTTTAAATCCGCAACAATAATGTTCTGCGCTGGACTGGCGACCAGTCCAGGGTGTACCCCAACTCCCACCCCAAGTCAGCTGGGATAGGCTCCAGCATACCCGCGACCTTAAAGGATAAGCAGTATAGAAAATGGATGGATGGACAATAATGTTTACATCACAAAACAGTATAGTAATTATAGGCTCACGGTTTATACCTCTACAAAATCAAGTCATAGACTACTTCTTAGGTTTCTTCACCTTGCGGATTCACGCCCCTCCCCCACCCCACTGACTACAATGGACATTGCAGGCATATCAGCCCTGGAGCCCTCCCCCTCCCCCACTGCCCTCACACTCTCGGAGCAGAATGTGGCCAAGACATTTAAAAAGCAGAACCCTCTGAAAGCTCCAGGTCCGGATGGTGTCTCTCCTTCCACCCTGAGACACTGTGCGGTTGAACTGGCGCCTGTTATCACGGACATCTTCAACATCTCCTTGGAGTCATGCCATGTCCCAGCCTGCTTCAAGCTGTCCACCATTGTTCCCGTCCCCAAGAAGCCCAGGATCACTGGAGTTAACGACTACAGACCTGTGGCACTGACATCTGTGGTCATGAAGTCATTTGAGCGCATGGTTCGGCCTCATCTCAAGTCCTTTACCTCCCCCCTCCTGGACCCTCTGCAGTTTGCCTACAGAGCCAACCGGTCTGTAGATGACGCCATCAACCTGGCCCTCCACTACATCCTGCAGCATCTGAACTCCCCAGGAACCTACGCAAGGATCCTGTTTGTGGACTTCAGCTCTGCATTCAACACCATCCTCCCTGCTCTGCTCCAGGACAAGCTCACCCAGCTCAACGTGCCTGACTCCACCTGCAGGTGGATCACTGACTTCCTGACGGCCCGGAGGCAGCGCGTGCGGCTGGGGAAGAATGTCTCGGACACTCGGACTATCAGCACAGGATCCCCACAGGGCTGTGTACTTTACCCCCTGCTCTTCTCCCTGTACACCAACTGCTGCACCTCCGGCCACGACTCGGTGAAACTGATTAAGTTTGCGGATGACACCACCCTTATTGGGCTCATCTCAGATGGTGATGAGTCTGCTTACAAGAAGGAGGTGGACCGGCTGGTGTCGTGGTGCAGCTGCAACAACCTGGAGCTCAATGCTCAGAAGAGAGTGGAGATGATCATGAACTTCAGGAAAGTCAAAGCCCCACTGGGCCCCCTCGTCTTGATAAACTCCCCCATCACAACTGTGGACTCCTTCCGCTTCCTGGGCACTAACATCACCCACGACCTCAAGTGGGAGCAGACCATCAGCTCCCTCACCAAGAAGGTTCAGCNTTGGAGTCATGCCATGTCCCAGCCTGCTTCAAGCTGTCCACCATTGTTCCCGTCCCCAAGAAGCCCAGGATCACTGGACTCAACGACTACAGACCTGTGGCACTGACATCTGTGGTCATGAAGTCATTTGAGCGCCTGGTTCTGCCTCATCTCAAGTCCTTTACCTTCCCCCTCCTGGACCCTCTGCAGTTTGCCTACAGAGCCAACCGGTCTGTAGATGACGCCATCAACCTGGCCCTCCACTACATCCTGCAGGATCTGGACTCCCCAGGAACCTACGCCAGGATCCTGTTTGTGGACTTCAGCTCTGCATTCAACACCATCCTCCCTGCTCTGCTCCAGGACAAGCTCACCCAGCTCAACGTGCTTGACTCCACCTGCAGGTGGATCACTGACTTCCTGACGGCCTGGAGGCAGCGCGTGCGGCTGGGGATGAATGTCTCGGACACTCGGACTATCAGCATGGGATCCCCACAGGGCTGTGTACTTTCCCCCCTGCTCTTCTCCCTGTACACCAACAGCTGCACCTCCATCCACGACTCGGTAAAACTGATTTAAGTTCGCGGATGACACCACCCTTATTGGGCTCATCTCAGATGGTGATGAGTCTGCTTACAGGAAGGAGGTGGACCGGCTGGTGTCGTGGTGCAGCTGCAACAACCTGGAGCTCAATGCTCAGAAGAGAGTGGAGATGATCATGAACTTCAGGAAAGTCAAAGCCCCCCTGGGCCCCCTCGTCTTGATAAACTCCCCCATCACAACTGTGGACTCCTTCCGCTTCCTGGGCACTAACATCACCCACGACCTCAAGTGGGAGCAGACCATCAGCTCCCTCACCAAGAAGGTTCAGCAGAGGATGTACTTCCTGAGGCAGCTGAGGAAAGCAAAGCTGCCTGTCCAGTTGATGGTGCAATTCTACACGGCCATTATTAAGTCCATCCTCACCTCCTCCATCACAGTGTGGTTCGCTGGGGCCACTGCCAAGGACAAACACAGACTGCAGCGCATCGTGCGCTACACTGAGAAGGTGATCGGCTGCAGCCTTCCATCTCTCCAGGACCTGTACGTCTCCAGAACTCAGGGGCGAGCAGGCCGGATACTTGCTGACTCTTCCCACCCTGGACATGGACTATTTGAGCCACTCCCCTCTGGCAGAAGGTTACGGTCCATTCGAACCAGAACCTCTTGCCACAAGAACAGTTTCTTTCCTGCTGCTGTTGAACTCATGAACACTTTATAACATTTGCACTATGCTCACTTTATAACCAGTACTATTGGCACCTTATAATACCTGCACTAAAAACACCCTCGTGCCTTTACTTATCAGTGATTTCAATTTCAATTTTCTACTCAGGGTTCTATGTTTAGTTAGTGTTAGTTCTATGTTTATTTAATGCTCTATGTTTACTTAGAATTCTACGACGCACTGAGTCGCCAAAGAAAGTTCCTAGATTGTGAATTGTTCACTTACAATGGCAATAAAGTTTTTCTGATTCTGATTCTGATTCTGTCTCTTGTAAAGCTGTTCAGGAGCATCTCTTGGTAGTGTCCAGCACTAGTCAGCCAGCATTGTAGTGGACCATTTTCCCTGGTATCTTTGTTCCATTGTTGCTATATCTCGATGAAAACGTTCGCTGTGTTCATCACTAACCATTCCGCAGTTGTCTGGGAAGAAATCCAGATGGGAATGAAGAAAGTGGATCTTTAGAGACATGTTGCATCCAAGTTTCTGATACTGCACCAGCATTTCTTCTACTAGTTCCTTGTAATTTTCTGCTCTGTCAATCCCCAGAAAGTGTGTAGATACCAGGTGAAAAGCATTCCGGTCATCTTTGAAGAGCAATCGAATCTGAGGACCCACAAATACTCCCTCCTTAATCTTTTCTTTGCTGAGTCGAGGGTATTGGAAAGCTGGCGAAGTCCGGTCTAATGCTTTCACAAAGTTCATCATCAAACCAAAGTGGTGGTAGCAAGATTTTATGAGCCTCGACCAGAGCTGGGCACTGGATATTCTTCTGTCCAACGCTAACATTTTGTCTGGGAGTCCATACCTCGTGCACTTACTGCAATTCTCTTGCTCGGCTATCCCACTCACATAAGAAACGCATGTATTTTGTATATCCCTGCTGCACTCCCATTAAAACGGGAACTACCTTCAAATCAGCACAGAGGTGCCAGCTGTACTTGTTGTAATTAACAGTAGCTGCTTTAAGTTATCGTATGTCTCTTTCATGTGGACACCATGGGCTACTGGAATAGATGGAAGACGATTTCCATTGTGCCAAAGTACAACCTTAGGACTCAGTGTCGAAGAGTCTATAAATAGTCTCCATTCTTGTGGGTCATGAGTGATTGTTAAGGCATTCATGAGGCCATCAATATCAGAACAATACCAGATTACTCTCCATCTGAAGAAAGGCACCAATTGCTTCTGCCAAACGATTCCATTGTGGGAGTCTCGATCCTAGCAATACTGCCTTGCTCTTGGATAAGTCCAAATCACAAACCAGGCCATTTAGTTCTTCCTGTGTTATGCTGTGATGATGCACCACAGTGAAAATCTGGATCACTGCTGGCTGACGGACCAGGAGAAGAACAGGTCGGCTCACTCTTGTCCTCATCAAATGAATCAAGAAAATATTCTGCTGGCAGTTCGGGACTAGCAAGTCCCTCACCATGTAGAAGTGGTCTCAATGCAGATGGAATGTTTGGGTAGACTCTGCTTAACTTCTTTTGCTTCGTTATTCCGCCGGAAAAAGGGGGAACCAAGCAGAAGTAACAGTCATTTATGTGGTTGCTTGGCTCTCTCCACAACATGGGGACTGCAAAGTGCATCGCCATTTTGCCTTTTGCCATTCAACCGTTGTGAAAGCTGTGTTGTAAATGAAGCACAGCATGTATGCGGAGCCCAAGTCTTGGTCACCAACCTTGCATCCAAAGTAAAGATGATATGCCTATATTAGGCCATTGTAGGCTCACACTGTATTTCGAATGTTGTGGCCATTCTACTTTACATTTTGAAGCTGGGAGAATATGAAATATCTTCAAAATGAGAGCCAATTTTTTTTAATGGCTATATTCGTGTTCAGCACACCGGAACACTACACATTAGGGCCTTTTTAAGTCAGTAATGCTTTCTTTGTGGCCAACGTAATGGGCTACAATCAACCAGGAAACAGTAATCTTCATTTTACAGAAGATTTTCTGTTCAATTTCATACCAACATTTGGAGAATAACTTTGGGAGGGCTCTCTCACAAGTCCAACATCAGTGACCAAACACTCCCACAAACACTCTAGAATGTTTCACAAAAGAGTAGAAGCTACACAAAGGTGCCAACTCCCAAAAAAAAGTAAAACACTTGTTATACTGCAAGGGTTCATCAGCGAAAGTCAAAAGTCAACTGTGTTTGGTATGTTAAAGATCAACTAAACCATTACCATCATCATGAGCAAGTGTGTGGATACCTTTACCCTGAGTTTCTTTACTGTATAAGCATATAGAAGTCTATATAGATTTATAACAGGCCTTGAAAGACGGATAAAAATTCATCAAGGCTTTAAACTTGTTTAGATTAAAGATTAATCACAGGACAGAGTAGAAGTGTCAATCACTCCCAAGGAAGGTTTGGACTGAGCACATTTTACACTTCATATTCTCAGACAATTCGAACCCCCCAAAAAAAGCAGTCAAGAGTGAGGTTACAGGGAGAAGAGATAAAGACGGTGGAGGATTTTAAGTACTTATGGTCAACAATCCAGAGCAATGGAGAGTGTGGAAAAGAGGTGAAAAAGTGTGTGCAGGCCGGCTGGAATGGGTGGAGAAAAGTGTTGGGTGTGATGTGTTAAGAAGACTTTCAGCTAAAATGAAAGGAAAGGTGTACAAAACTGTGGTGAGACCAGCGATGTAGTTTGGTTTAAAAACAATGCCGCTGAGGAAAAAACCGGAGGCAGAGCTGGAGGTAGCAGAGATGAAGATGCTGAGGTTCTCTTTGGGTGTGACCAGGATGGACAGGATCAGGAATGAGCACATCAGAGGGACAGCACGTTACTGCATGTTAGAGGTTTTGGAGATAAAGTCATAGAGGCCATATTGAGATGGTTGTGACATGTCCAGAGGAGAGATTGTGAATATATTGGTAGAAGGATGCTGAGTCTTGAATTGCCAGGCAGGAGGCCTAAAGGAAGACCAAAGAGGAGGTTTATGGATGTAGTGAAAGAGGACATGAAGGTAGTTGGCGCAAGAGAAGAGGATACAGAAGACAGAGTTAGATGGAGGCAATTGATTTGCTGTGGCGACCCCTGAAGGGATAAACAGAAAGGAAAAGAAGAAGAGAAGAGCAGTCAATCAATTTGACCAAAGTTCATCCTTGAAAGGATTTTTCCTGGTTAAAAGTTAATTTTGCTCCATTTCTGTGAGGTCGGTACGGAGCAGCTGACCCATGCCGCATAAAGGCTACTTTAATCTTTTATTACTACGGACACATAAAGATAACAAACCCATTCACGTTCTAAAATAGAGTGTTTGGGATGGAAGATTTAAGGTGTTTTGCCCTCCCTGCTGAGCTCAGGAGTCAAAAGTCTCTTTCCTTGATCTTCCCCACCTGGTTTATTGGCCTCTTTTTTACTGCTTCCATGAATTGTTTCCCAGCAGTGATCCAGGTTAAGATGTTCATACATAAAACCATCTTCTTTACTCTTGGGCTATTTCACTACTTAGCTGAGAAGGTAGTAAGTGAACCTTGACATAAGTCGTAAGATGGAAAAAGGAGATGCTCCTGGTTGATGGATGAGGCAGTGGTGGAAATGTAGGGTTCAAATAAAGAAGCTCTTTGCAATCTTAAGCAATATTTTTGAGAATAACATGACTGTGAAACACTCCTCTGTAACTGATGCACTGCGGTGTCCTATAAACAAGATGCTTCAACTCTGGATGCACTCTGTCCCTTGTTATATTGCACGTGTTTTTTTTTGTTTTTGTTTAGTCAGAAGTAGAAAGTGATGCTAGTCCAGCTTTCCTCAAAGAACAAAGCAAAAATATGCACGATAATGTTATACAATAGCTTCAAGGTGTTTGAGAGTTCTGGTTACTTATTTATTGCGGGAGACCAAAGTTTATATAGTTAAACTAAACGTTAATGCCTACATGGCAAAAAAATACACCATATTGACCCAAATATGAAACTATACTTTTACCTAGAAAAAAGCTTGAACAAAATGGGTACTTCAAGTTGACTGGAGAGGGGAAAACTTATGAAGTGCAAAAAATATTAGGCTGTTGAGCTAAAATGATCTCCAATGCCCTAAAATGGAGAGCAAAACCAGAAAACAGAAGACAAATTTCAAAATGGATGGAGGAATAACCAGAATGGGAAAGGCTCAGCCAATAATCAGCACCTGGATGATCAAAGACAGTCTAGCGTTACCTGTAAGTACTGTGACTGTTAAAAGACTTTTGTGTGAAGCTAATCTATATATAAGAATCCCCCGCAAAGTCTCTTTGTTAAAGAAAGGCATGTGCAGAAGCAGTTGCAATTTGCCAAAGAACACATCAAATTGTTCCTGTCTGGGTCCAAGCAGCCAGTGTTTTGTCAAGTGTCAAGTCCCCAGAGATCAAGACAAGAGCCTAGCCTCTGGTCACCTTTACCACCGTGTTATACAATATACAATACATAACAAAAAAAAGCCATTTAATCCATTGAGTTTTGCAGTTTTGCAGTAAATGTGTTCCGAATGTGTGGAGCACAGGAAGTGACGCTGGGCTTTCAGAGGTGAGTTTTAGCTTTGAGTTGATTACAGCTGCAACAGAACCCTGTGTTATTATTATTATTATGTTGTTGTTATTATTATTATTATTGTGTCTTTTGTGACCTGCAGTAAGTTACATTACGGCAGTGGTTCTCGGTTATCTTCTCATTTCCAATAAATGAGAAGATAAAAATAAAAGTTATTTCCCAAAAATGCTGCAACAACTTCCTGAGAGGAAAGCTTTGACCTGCCCTAAAGTTCCTTCCTAGCTTGCCAGGCACTCTCCACATAGATCTTATTCAGCCTTTCCAACTACTGTCTCCTAGCTGTATTTACGCCTACGTAATTACTAAAAGCAAAAGACAAGTCGCTGACAGATAGGAGATAGATTGCCTGCGCCCTTGGGTTTGGGCTGCACTTGTATGGCCTGTTCATCAAAAATGAAATAATGTCATCGCCGGGACAGTGCATGGGCTCTCATATGGATTGCACACTCAAGGGCAAGGCTGTGCAGGACGTGTTTGCAGATATTGCATTAGTTTAATGCACATACAGGATGTGAGGGTGAAAGAAAATTGGAGTCATTTGGAGTGTGTGAATTTTTGTGCATTTATACATATTTGTCAGGTCAGATGTCACTGATATTGGACCTGAGTGAATGTTGGGAATACCTATTTGAGAGTACTCTTACTTTAGAACAATTTTAACTAATGTATAAATATCTTGTATTGATTACTATGTATAGTTTTTTTTGACACTACATGTGCGCTACTACTCTTGTGTGGGATCAATAAAGTTCTTATGTATCAAATACATTGTTTTTTGGTGCCTACGTGTTTCCCAAGTATCTTAGTGCGGGTGTGTGAACGTACAAACGAGAGGCATTAAGTGAAATATCTTTGTAGAAAGGTGCTTTGTGAAAGTAATATTTGTTTACAGCGCATCCTTGCCACATCCAATATGGCGGCAAGGTTGCGAACCCACTCGTCTTCGTATATACTGTACATGTCTATGCCTGCATAGTCTGTGTGGTGAGGTTACATGGTGTGTCACGTGGGTGTTTTTTTGTACCACTGTGCACGAGGGAGTCATTTGGCACAGTTCTGCAATGACTCGGAGCCTAAGATGACACCATGAACCTGCACCACACTTAACTGAAGAGTTCCCTACATTGGGAGCCAAGGGAATATTTCATTAATAATAATAACTGTTCTCCAAGCACCAGTTGTGTCAATATTGTGGACTTTTGCTATACTGTCAATTGCTAGGACTGGATCTTTTACTGGACAAAAGTCCCCCCCCCCCCGACTAACAGCTGTGAAATGAGCCTAGGTGTCTCAAGAACAGTTGAATTCAAACAAGAGCAATTGCAATGCCAGCGCTGGAGAGAGTGAGGAACTCTATTCTGCTTTCTTTATGCTGTAACTTCTTTCAGAGGTGGTACAACAGGTGTGCATTTTTTTTGGTTTGATGGTGCTTTGGGATATATAAAACACAGTGGAAAATATTCCATTCCTAACAATGTTTGGCAGAATTTTCACTTTCTCTCAATAATCAGAAAAGGGGTAGACATAATTAAGGATGTGTCTCCCCTCCCTTATTCCTGTTTAAAGGCGTTACCAAAAATGCTACGGATACCCAACTTGCCTATTTGGTTGACAGTGACACGACGCCTACCTAACGGGTGAGCAAACAGCTGCCTAACACACACGTGACAATCACACTAATGTCTTGGGCATCCCACCGTAACAAACCCATTGCACTGCCTCATAAACCCGTCATAACACCATCACTGCACTATTATTACAGCTGCTC
This sequence comes from Oostethus manadensis, assembly GCA_024372805.1. Taxonomy (NCBI): domain Eukaryota; kingdom Metazoa; phylum Chordata; class Actinopteri; order Syngnathiformes; family Syngnathidae; genus Oostethus; species Oostethus manadensis. The sequence goes on from QODF01000019.1 coordinate 1,803,332, forward strand.
CCGCCATTCGCTGTCAAGCAGAGGAAACCGTTGATGCGCGCGTTCAAAGCCAACAAAGGAGCACATCAGGAAAATCCCCATCTGCTTAGCCTTCGCATAACTTTCACTCCCTGAGCCCGCAGACGCTGACTTGACCGGCTGCGTGATTATCAAATATTTGGGCCAATTAACCTGTCATTCTTTTGTTTGTATTGAGACAGGCAAATAACAACATACTGTAAGTAAGTATACATTTTAACCATAATGCAACGAGACAAAGTGCTCATTAAGTAGTAAAAGAATGCAGCTCTTTTCTGTTCGTCTGTTATATCAGACAGACTAAGTCAAATCCACGTAGAAGGAATAAAAAAGTGTGTTGTTTATTTCTATTCGCATGCAATCGGAACCACATATTTAGTGCCGGCCTTTTCATTTCCTACCCCATTTCAGAAAGACCTCCAAGTTGAGACGTTCCACTTTGTTTAATTGTTGTTACAGCTCAAGGAATTCATCACGCCGTGAGGTTATTAGTTTTGCCTCCCCAAACGGACTACATAATGCAGAGTGCCGTCTATCAGAATCATGGGGCGTTCGTTTTGATGAGGAAATATCGTGTCTTCCTGCAATCTTCCGTCATAACAAAGAACACCGAGTTCCATCATGTCAGGTTTGTTAGCGCGTGGCGTGTCATTTATTCTGTGTGTGCGTGCGTTATGTGTGTCTTTACCTGTCATTGTGTCTCCAAGAGGATTTTATCTACAGTCTCAGTCGTGCTTGACAACGGCCAACGAGTTTTCCAAAAGTGACGGCTTGCTTTCCTGTAAATTATATAGTAATAAAGATAGTACATAAATAGTGCAAAAATCGCAAATACTCATGCACATGGTAAATGTTGTTCACCTTCAAGTGTGAAAATTTGAATAATGAAAATCAAAATTCAAGTATGTGCTTTATAGTAGGGGTAAGGAAGTTATGGCTACGGGATATACCTTTTGATGGCCACATCAGAAGTTTCTAAACACCATAAAATGTATTTATTTGAAAGTACTATTTACAAAAATATATGTAGCATGTCTTTACAACGGGGGTGTTCGAAGTGCAGTCCGAGTAATTTTTTGGCCCGCGGCACATTCTAAAAATTCAATTTCACAAAAAACTGTAAGGAAACGGCAAACATTGAAAAATGAGCAGACATTTTACATAAAATAAAGTCAAAATATTAGGAGAGAAAAGTTGTAATCAAATTTTTTAAAAAGTTGTGGAAAAGGTTATAATATTAGGAGAATAAAGTCCAAATAGAGTAAAAACAATGTAATTTTAGTAACCATTTTTTTTTAATGTTGCAATATTAAGAAACAAACAAAACAATATAAAGTCATTTTTGGAATATTAGTTTGTGGAAAAACTAATTTGGGAATAAAGTAAAAAATATTGTGGGAATAAAGTCATGATATTACAATAAAAACCAAATTGTTTTATAATGTATAATGTTTTTTCTGACATTTTAAAGTAAAACATTACAGGAATCACAGTGTTAAAAAAAAACAAAATATAAAACCTTCTCAGCACTTAATCCATCTAATTCAGGGATTTCTTATCTTCTAAAATTGTTGGCACACTTAGTTTTATTCACTTTTAAAAAAACAGGATATGGCTTTCACCAAAATACATTTGAAAATATGTGTCCTTCGTGGCTCCCTTAGCCCAGAAGGTCCACGACCCCTGCTGTGTGGCGTACACACCTCCTCATTCACTTGGGGACACGTTCAAAGTTTTGCAGTTTTCCGGACTGTCTGACCTTCATTTAATAAAGTAATGATGCCCTCCGGTTTCTCTTGACTCAGCTGATTGGTTCTTGCCATAATAGGAACTTTAGCGGTTGTCCAGTAGGACTGTCGGCTGTGTATCAACCTGACTTCTGCACAACACAATCCCATGAATAAGGCCACCAAGAATTGTCTACCTCATGAAGCTCACCTCCAACGCTATAAAAAAAAACAAAGGGTGGCTACTTTGAGGAATGTAAAATATAATAAATATAATAGTTAGAGTTATGTCACGCTTTTTTGTTAAGTTCATAATTCATTCATAGTTTGGAATCTACAAAGGAAATAGTCGTGGGAATAAACACATCGCGGGAGAAGGTGTGTATGTATTAGAAATACAAAGTGTGTATAATACGCATATATTTTTATTATATTTTACTATTGTTGTCTCTGAAAATAGGCTGCTTTCTTCTGCAGAAAGCAGCCTGCACCTCACTCACTACAGGTTAATAATAATAATGTAATAAATATGTGATGACACGAGTAAAATGTACTGCAAACATGTATCACAGTTAGAAAGCCCGCATTTTTACATGTTTATGTCTTGATGCTTCATACCTTTTTTTGCCAAGCATTGAGATTTTGCATGTTATTCCTGCTGATACTCACTTGAAAGTATGGAGTGACAAAAAAGAAAAAGCTGTACAGTATATGCGTAAAAGTATATCTATATATATAGAGATATATATATATGAAATCCCCAAGAACCTTTACTGAAACCACTTACGCTTGCCCGATCCGATTGTTGCTTAACTGTGAAATCAAAAGTGACGTCTCCTGCACAGGCGTCACCGGTAATTGCGACAGCTGCAGGCTAATGTCGGCCGAGAGCGCCTTATTAAGCTCTCGGCCCGTGAATGGTCGCACTGTATGAACAGCCGTCTCGTATGTCTATCTACAGGGGGAGTTCTGTTGGACCACTAAGCCTCATCATTGTTACAGTTGCTACCGTTGGACGGGGGGCACACTTACTGCCCTGCTGGGAGTGCGTGCGTGCGTGCATGCGTGCATAGAGCTGCATGCCGGCACTTTACGGGCGTGTCCCGGCCCCCGTTCGAGGGCTCGTATCAGCGGCTTCCTCTCCCCGTCGAGGGGGGAGGATCAAGTCTTACGCCAACAACAACAGGACCCCGAGTTTCAGAGCCAAGTCACACAGCGCCCCCCCGTAATTCCCCATAATCCACCCTGTCTCCAGGCAGGTGATCCATGTCTCTGTGTGTGTGTCGATCAGCCGTATTCATTCCTATTGGCCCATGGCTCTGTACAGTAACCAATAGGCTGCGCTTGTCATAGATCCACTTTTCTCTCTCCGTGGGGGTGGGGGGGCTGGATATGAAAATAAGGCCCTGTTGGTACTGACATCAGTCATTGTGTCAGCATGCAGTGCACTGCTAGCGTAGCATTACCTTATAAGGTCTTTGTACCGCAAATCTCCTTTTAGCAGTTCAATGGCAGCCATGCATCTTTTTTTTGCTCAGCAAAGTACACGCCTTGTCACCCCCGCAGTGGGGTGGCGCACACAGCGACCGCACGATGGCACGGCGCGGTCGCTCACACATCGCCGTTTTCCGAGGAAAAACAACAACATTGTTTTGGGAAAAACTACAAATCTGGAATTTCACTTTCTTTCAATGTCACGTGTTTTTCTCCCAGCACAGCAATGGTGATATAAAATAAACGAGTCGCCGTCACGCATATTAAACATATTTACGTATGTACTGTAATTACTTGATTAGTAATAGCATGTGAAATATATATAAATAGTATTATTTATATATATAATATTACATATATATATAATAACTATATTATATGATGCATATATAGTTACAGAATACAGGATTTATCATTACAAACTACCTTACAATTGACCTAAAGCTAGTACTATTTGCAGATGATACCAATACTGCAATAATACTAACATCCAATAATATGTCTACTCACTACTACACCTAATAACTTTTTGGAGAGTAAATTGTCTGTACTCACCCCCTATTTATTTCTATGTACTATGATTTATTGTGATTATCATTCATCGTGATTGCTATATAATTTATTTACTGTCACATGACCTTACTTATCCTTTTTAAATGTACTAAATACAGCAAGTGTACAAATGAATTCCAATGTCATTTAAATGCATGTTAAAATAAAATTCCAGCGTACCACCTTACATGATCATAAAACATATTTCAATTCATAAGACCAATAAATGAAACCCTGGCTATAATTTATGTTTTGTCCTCATTTTCATATCCATACAATTATTACAGTTAAAATTTATTTTTAAGATTTTTTTTTATTTCTACCCCACATGTATACTGCACATGATTAAAATATGTAAATGTATTATTTTTATTTTATGTATTTTCATTTCATCTATATTTATGCTGTATTTGATTGGACATCACGAGAAGTACATATTTATATAATAGTCATCATTTTCTGTAACTCATTCATGTAATTAAACCACAGTTTTAAAGTATTCTTGTTTCTGTTTTGTTTCCTAGGCAGATAAATTATACATATTATTATTAATATTAATATACATATATTAACTATTATACATGTAATTTTTATTATACATATATTAATTATTATACATATTATTATCATTTTAATTATAATTTCATTGTCCTCCTCTAGATCAGCATGTGAGCGCAACAGAAGGGCTGAGTTTTGGCAAAAGTTTTTGAATAAAAAATGTCCTGTAACATAAAATGATTTCTGAAAAGAAGACTGGAATGTAAAAAGGTTTTTTCAGACGGTCATCCACGGCTCACTATCGATACGTGAGTATGGCTGCCGGAGGATGTGTTACATTACCTGAAAGCACTTTCTGCTTTGAAAGTCTTTCCAGATGTGCAGGAAAAGCCGAAGCACATGGGGGGGGGTTGGCCTGAGCTCTTAATGTTCTCTCCTAAGCCCTGACTCCTTTTGTTTTTTTTTAAATTGCTTCAACTTAGTGTCATTTCCCATGAGCCTCCCCGACTGGAACAGCCAACACGGCTCGACGCTTACAAAACACGCAATGAATGCTGCATGAATTACAATGACGCTTTGAAACGCTTCGGCTCAGCAGGCCGAGCAGCCGAACGATCAATCACAACACGAGGAGAGGAAGGCGGCCGGGAAAGGATGAAGATGATGAGGAGGACGCCAGGAGGATTCTGTGGGTGAGAAAACAGATGACTGAAATTAAACTGGAATTAAAGAATACTTATTTCCCAATATGGAGGTTATTTATATTATTGTATTATATATATCATATTTATATTCAGATTTAAAAGACATTCAAAATGTGTTGCACTATTTACATTGTTTTGAATAAATAAGGGCCGGATGGTGGCCGAGCGGTTAGCATGTTGGCCACACGGTCAGGAGATCTGGGTTTGAATCTCAGTCCAGGGTGTACCCCACCTCCCGCCCAAAGTCAGCTGGGATAGGCTCCAGCATACCCGCCACCTTAATGGGGATAAGCGGCGTAGAAAATGAATGGATGTGTCTAAATATTAATCTAATAATTTCACAATATTATGGTTTTCTTTTTCCTCTTGTTTGGTTGACCTAATACGGTTTTGAATAAATACAATTCTTTTACGGCCATGCCAAGTGAAGCCATGGGGGAGGGGGAGTCTGATATTATTTCATTTCTAGCGTCATATTGAATTATTTGAGCGTTTGAACCGAATATTGATGTCAGAAGGTGAAAAAAAGGTGGAAACAACTCTCTTTGACGATGAGCGTCTCATGCAACCGAGTACAGTGGAATCTCCAGATATGAAAGTCATTTCATGTCTTGGAATTTTGGTATTATGAGACAAGATTTGGTGTAATTTGTTCCAGCCTCCTGGAAAACCATTTACATGTGCATGAATGTAAAAAATATATATTAAAAGCAATAAAAAATAATAATAATAATGACACTTGGCCTTTGGGGTCAAGCGAGTTTTGACAGATGGCTGAAATCATTCGTAAGTTTATGTACTGTAATTTTATTAAAATAAATACACTACATTGCATACTAAAGTTTTTTTTTATTTTCCTTTTTAACCATGCTCGGGAGCTTGTCGTGACGCTGAGCAAAGGGACGCTGTGATTGGCCATCATTAGGACGAAGAGGATAATGGGAGATAACCAATGGGAAGACAGCTTCTTCTTGGGTTTCAGGGCGGTTGGGTTCCATTACTTTGGGGCATTACCGCCCACGAGAGGGCAGCTTGTATGGCGGTGCAGTGCATTCAAAATTCTGGGCATCACTTTCCATTTTCATTTTCCTATTTTGAATATGTTTTTGTAAAATGGGACAGACGTGTCTTTGTTGGTTTTAATAAGGTTTCCGTGAGTTGTGTTTCCACTGTATTCGATGTCAGCTTTTGCATGCAGTAACACGGTCCATCCGTTCCGTTTCGATCTCCTAACTGGTGTAATGGTACACACTGGTACACGTGGTACGTACAGTGGTACTCGCCGCTGCCTTTCAGAGGTTAGGTTCTCACACTGAAAGTACAAAAAGCTGGACGGGTCGCCAGTCAGTTGCAGGGCGTGGAAAAACAGCATCCGAATGTGAATGTGCAACGGATCAGCATCCTGACTGACGTGGGATTCTGTACAAGCGCTCTCACCTCACCCATCATGCACTTGGCCTTCCTCCAGCACCTCCTTCAGCCTCCCGGCTTTATCTTTCTTCTCTCTTGGGTCACAACAGCGGCCTTTATGGACTGAGATCCATCACTCAGAGCGCTCTATGCACGCCTCCGCCCCTGTTCTATTTCGGCGCTTCTCCAACAATTCCAGGTATTTAGCCTGACTGACAGAGTTTAATTATGAGGCCTCGATGAAATTGGAATGATGAAAAAAAAAAAGATTTTTGCATCAGGGAAGAACTGTGACGGGCCCGGAAAGGTGATAGCATTCACTCGCCCAATCGACAGTTTCGCCATTGAAAGCCTCCCATTGTTTCCAGTGCGTCGATTTCTGCGCTGATAACGCGTGAAATAATGAGCAGACGTGCTTGGTACGTTTGTGTGCACCACCGACACCAAGCGAGCATCACAAGAGGCATTACTGGCCCGTCTAGGAATGTGTGCCGCACAGCGATGGTAGCCAATGATAAGGCACCATCTGTTCCCCATGAGCGCAACTTGTGCGCCGTCCACCATCACAAAAACACGCACACGCCGGCCAAAGCCTCCCGCCATGCCCTAGATTATGAAAGGGTTTGGGGGTTTCGGGGTTCACGGTTTCCATTCTGTTATTGTAACGTCTTTGGGTGTCACACGCCGCCTTTCTTCCTCTCTTGGGTTTCTTACTGGGATTACATGAAATAAAAAAAGGGGTGGCGACAAGGGGAGTCACGTCTCCGGCGATCGTCTTATATGACTTTCGGGGGCCCCGAGTGTGTCAGTTCGGCTCCACTCGCCACACTTACAATTTGATGGATGTGCCAAGCAGGGAGACCGACAATACTGTAGAGGTTCCGACAATAAAGGATGTCCTGACGCTTTTTCATCACGCTGTGTCCAGGCTGGGCTTGTCGTGTTTGGACTGGGTTCAGAATATGAAAGGGCTGCGGCGGGGCACTCAGTGAGGATAAGGTGGCTCCGGTTTAGTAAAACGGCGGCAGGATTGTGTTTCCGCAAAAAGCTTTTACAAAGCGCCGTCTGACCTTACTGGGCTTTAATTAAAATGTAAGCGAAATGAATGTCAGTCCAAACAAATGGAAAACTTTTCAAAAGCCCGACTCTTGCAGAGCCACAAACGCGCCCTTGCCTAATCAAAGTGCCCGATTTGCATTGTTATCGTATCTGATGATAATTAAAGTGCGTCCTCAAAAGTCCAATTGGAACGAGCGCTTTCATGATTCATGGACGTGTCCGCCTGCCAAATACTGTACAGTATGAGGATGGAAATGTAGTATGGAGAGTAATTAGGCTGCTCTCACTCAGCAAGCATAGAATTCTTGGCCACACGGTGATGCAACATCATCTGGTCATGAGAGGAACATGTCCTCCTTTCATCACTCACAAGTGGAAGACAAATGTCAACACATGTTTTGTTCATTTGAGTGCGGGCAAATTTGAACATATTTGATTTGAATGAGGAAACCTTTCAAGGCTAACTTGACCCACATACACATTTTGAAGACTTTTGATGCCAGACTCAAGGTGGGTTGCACGGAGTAGTGATGGGTTGCTTGCAAACACAATGGCGCTTGGAGCCGGATTTTTGAGGTGAACGGTGGGAGCCGGTTCTTTGACGTGAACGAGACGTTGTTTTTATTCTGTCCAAGCTGCACATAATTGAAAGAGATGCCTTCTTTTTAGGCAGTTGAGCCAAAAGCCGGTTCTTTGAAAAGAACAAAGAGGGACGATTAGTTGAAGTGAACGAGAAGTTGTTTTTTTTCTCGTCTTTATTCTGTTAAAGCCACATGTGATTAGTCAGAATGTGTCGTCCTAAACATAAGAGCAAGGGGGGGGGATAAATACAAGCAAGCTGGAAGGGTGAAGAAAATAAGCAGCAGGAAACAAAAGCAGAGACTTTACAAATAAAGCCATGTTAACAATAAACATTCAATGTAATTATGCTACATTTTTACATTAGAAAATGATTTTACACATATTTTGGTAAGAAATCAACTTAAGCAACAACATCAAAATCTGTAGGTTCCATTTGGGAGGCGAAAGAGATGTTTTTTTTAATAGAACCAAAAGCCGGATCTTTGAAGTGAACATCCTTTTCTTTTTGTTTTTTCTCATCTTTTTTCTGTTAAAGCCACACGTGTTTGGTCAGAATGTGTGGTGTTAAACATAAGAGAAAGGAGGGGTTACATACAAGCAAGCTAGAAGGGTGAAAAAAATAGAGAGGGGTGGTGGGGGGCTTACGCATACAAGCAATGGTGACGAAATCGAGCAGCAGGAAACAAAAGCTGAGACACACCGTGTTTTTGAATGACAATCTTCCCCCGCATGCCGCCATTTTTGGTATTTTTGCACATTTTTATTTACATTTGGTTGTGAATTTTTTTGTTAATGTTGTGTATTTTCCATCTATAATAGCAATAAACATTTTATATCATTACATTTTTGCATTAGAAAGTTGTTTTACACATACGTTGGTAAGAAATCAACAAAACAACAAAAATCCGAGGATTTGTTTGAGACCTGAAAACGGCAGCTCTTTTTAGGGAGTTGAGCCAAAGGCTGGCTCTTTGAAGTGCACGAGCCGTCGGGGAGGCAGGGTTTTTTCTCCATAAAAAATATCGGAAAAATAAATAATACACTCAAATAAAAACAGTGTCATTCATTCAAAACATTCATTCGCCACTAAAATCTTGCAAGACAAAATGCTTCATACAATTTTTCAGTTTTTACTATGGAACCAAAGGCAAGACAATTTCTATTTTTTGGTCAAATGAAAAGTATTGATTGACTTTTGAATGGACAAAAAATAATGAAGAACAGTCATTTAGCCAATACAGATCTGATTTAACGTCACTTTTACCCTGGAAGACATTCCGAGTATTCTCTCCCTGGAACGTTACGCTCCTAGTATCTCGTTGGCCGCCAACACCTGCCAACAGGAAAGCAGCGAGTGGTTGGTGGAGGAGCAGCGAGATGCTGGGTCAGGAAGATGTCAGATGTTGGCGGGGAGGTTGTTGGCTGTTTCAGACAGAGGGGGATCGCAGCTGAAGGCCTGCCACTATTTACTTTGCAACACCATCTCATGAGTTTTGAAGAACAAGGCAATTTTGGTTGTTTTTCCCTCACTACTGTTGAAAACAAACAAGGATTCTCTGTTTAGTCAATGAAGAAGCTGCACTTTTCCTGGTGGAGGGCAGGGGAACATTTGTACAAATCAACGCTCTTCTTTTTTAGGTTTTTGCAATAAACCAGTGATGGGATGTTTGGCTGGTTTGGCTCGGCTCCCTAAAAAGAGGCGGTTCTTTAGTCACACATCTCAGATTTTTTTAGTTGCATAAATGGAGTTCTTACCAAAATATTTGTAAAATAAATTCCTCATGACATTTGTTTTTTATAGCTAGTCGTCACTAAGCTCAAGGGTAGAAGAGCACTTTCAGGGGCAGACTACTATCACTGTCCTGCTCCACTGAAAAACTGTGCAGATCATTTTTCTCTCATGCTATGTGATTTTTCAACACAACAAAAGGCGAGCGTTGTAAACACACACAGGACTGGACTTTTTGTTTTATTAGTATTTATTATTATTTATTAACAATAATAAATATCACTATTATCAAAAAAAAATTTCTTATTTTTAATTTGTTATTTCTTCTGTCTTGCCATGATTGTTATATTCTGTTTTATTCTATCTATCTATCTATCTATCTATCTATCTATCTATCTATCTATCTATCTATCTATCTATCTATCTATCTATCTATCTATCTATCTATCTATCTATCTATCTATCTATCTATCTATCTATCTATCTATCTATCTATCTATCTATCTATCTATCTATCTATCAATCTATCTATCTATCTATCTATTTTATTGTATAGTTTAATTATGATATCCAAATGTATTATTCTAGTATTTTGTTCACTCATCAAAGCCAATCTCAATTCAAAAAACTATTTTGTATAATTTTTGTATTTTATCTTTGTTATATTACATTATATTATATTATATTATATTATATTATATTATATTATACTATATTAAATTATATTAAATCATGTTGTGTGATAAATTATTATATTATTCTATACTATAATATATTATTTTAGATTGTATTATATTGCAATGGTTCCCAAACCTTTTTTGCAGCACACCCTCTGTGGAGATAAAAGGGTTTTCACCGCCGAAAAAATTCGGTATAAATGAGTAGTGTTTGTGGTAGCCCCGCGCTCCCCCCTTTCATAATGCCAGGCCCCCCCTGAAGGTCGCGCCCCCCCAGTTTGAAAACCACTGTTATATTGTATTGTACTGTATTATATTATACCATACCATATTATATTATTTTATATTGCGTTGTATTGTATTATATTGTACTATTGTACTATATGATACTGTACTTATATTACTATTATTTATAATATTTTCTTATATTATATATTATAATATATATTACTGTATTATGTAGCAAAGATCCATCCTTACGATAGTCAACAGTCAGTAAATGATACCAGAACGTATGGATCAGTTATTAAACTACTCTTAACAACTTTTGAGAATATTTTTCAAATAACTTCACTGTAGTAATTTAATACTTGAAGTATTAGGTAGGTAAAAATGTTGAGCGGTTAGCGGCATTATGGAAAAGAAGCCTTTTTCTTGACAGAGTGCTCACAGCCAATTGCAGAAACAGCCTAATAAAAACTACACCACTAGTTTTACTACATTTACCTGCTACTCTGTGTTACAAGCCGCTAAAATCTCCTCCTGATTTGTCTTGCTCTATCCCCCAGCTAAATAAATATGTGAACTTGGTGAGAAAGTGTTTCTCTTTGACTTCCGGCCAGGAAATCTTTTGTGTCTGCCATCACACATGCAGCGGCGACTTGCTGGCTCGGCGGGCTGTGACCAGCAAACAGCACAACAATCAGGCTTTATCTATCGTCAATCATCGATGTTTCTTCTTGATGTGTCTCACAACCACACCCAAGAATCTGGCAACTGGGGGGGAACCAATTCAGTATTCTGCTGCTGTACACCAAGAAAAGACAAACTTTGATGTTCCCTGACAGGGTGTTTGTGCAATGACAGGCGCATACAGCTTTCACATGCGATATCAGTTATCTGGGAAAGCTGAATTATGGCCGGCAGACCGACTCTCTCACCTCAGCCTCGCCAGCCGGTTCCCCTCACACCTCAGACGCTGTCCTGTTTCTCCTCTGCTGAGGTGCTAACAACCCCGGAGAGGAGACCCTCTGACTAGATTTTGGCTTTCACGTGAAACCTGTCATACGTGTGCACACACTGCGGGGAGGCAGCGTGCGCGATCGCAGGCCCGAGCGCTCGCTCTGTGAGGGAAACCTGACGGCGGGCCAAACAGCTTGACACGCTTGGATTCTTGGAACACAGATGTGTGCAACACTTTGACTGCCGAGCGGTGCTGATCCAAACCTGAGAATCTGATCCCAATTAATGACGGCCCACTCAAGTGTCTTTTGTACGGCACTGAAAAGGAGAAAAGACAAAAAGTGGAGGTGGAGGGAAAACACAGAAAGTGGATCGAGAAACAAACGGGCCGAGCGAGTCCAGATTTTTTTCCGACAGTTTTATGCAGTCAGCCAATTTTCTATTGAGCGCAGCGACCACCTACTGCACCATAATAACGTGCATAATGAATACCTTTCACCTGGAGGAGCCTTGCCTTTGGTCTCCATGCAGCAAAGCAGCTTTAAAGCAACCATTCAATATTTAGTCGCCTCTTGAATCACCCGTTGCAATCCCCCCTCTTTTAGGAAGAACTCCTGGTGGCTGCAGACCCGCATAAAAACTCTGCTAAAATATCCTCCGAGGTTTGTGCGGCTTTTGTTTTTGAGCTCTTAAAGATTGTTTTATAAGTCAATCTAAGTTCATTTAGCCCGCCATTTTTTTCAAATGAAACTAAAACATATACAACCACACTTAAAAATGTAAAAACCCATTTTCTCCTAATTAAACAAAAAATTAGTTTTAATTGTTTGTGCCTTTAAAATGGTGATTTGTTCTGTTTTTGTTTTTCAACTAATAAAAATTATTTTCAAAGTCAATCCAAGTTCATCTATCTTGCCATTTCCTTCCAATTAAACAAAAAAAAAAAAACTTAAAAATGTGTATACCCGTTTTTCCACCAACTTAAACAAAAATAGTCGTAATTGTTTGTGTCGTTAAAATGGTCCTCTGTGCTGTTTTTATTTTTCTATTATAAAAATATTTGATTAGTTCATGTAACCTGGCATTTTCTTCAAAAGAAACTAAAAAATAAACAAGAAACTTAAAAATGTTAAAAAATCATTTTTCACCAAATTAGACTAACAATGTTTGCAGCAATCATTTGTGCTATTTTGTGCCCTTAAAATTGTCCTTTTAAGTAAACTTAAATAGGTATAACCACATTTTTCGCCAATTTAAACAAAAACAGTTACAATTGTTTGTGGCATTTGTGCTGTTTTTGTTTTTCACCAATTAAACATTATTTTCTAACTTAATCTAAGTTCATCTAGTCTGCCAGTTTCTTCAAATTAAACTAAAAAAAAAACACAGTAAACTTAAAAATGTATAAACCCATTTTTCACAAATTTAAACAAAAATAGTCACAATCGTTTCTGTTACTAATATGGTCATTTGTGTTGTTTTTGTTTTTATTTATTAAAAATGATTGTATAAGTTCATCTAGCCCATTAATTTCTTCAATTAAAAAAAAACTACACGTAAAAATGTTAGAACCCATTTTTCTCCAAATTAAACTAAAATAGTTTGCAGCAACCATTTGTGTTGTTTGTGCCTTTAAAATGGTCATTTGTGCTGGTAATGTTTTCACAATCTAAGTTCATCTAGCTTGCCATTTTTTACTAAAAAAAAAACCACAGTAAACTTAAATAGGTATAAACCCATTTTTCACCATTTTAAACAAAAACAGTCACAATTGTTTGTGGTGGTGAAATGGTCATTTGTGTTGTTTTTGTTTTTCAGTTCATCCAGCCCACCAATTTCTTTAATTAAAACAAAAAATAAACAACTAAACTTAAAAATGTAAAAAAGAAAAATAGTTTTTCACCAAATTAAACAACGAAGCGAAACGTAAAAATGTATAAAACTACCATTGCATTTTCTCCACATTAAACAATAATAGTCACAATTGTTTGTGCCGTTAAAATGGTCATTTGTACTATTTTTGTTTTTCACTTATTACAAACTATTTTATGAGACTAAATTCATCTAGCTTGCCATTTTCTTCAAATTAAACTAAAAAAAAACAAAAACTAAACTCAAACATTCGTTAACTCCTCCTCCCAAAAAAAAAAATTGTCACAATTGTTTGTGTCGTTAAAATAGTAATTTACGTTGTTATTGTTTTTACAAAGTTCATCTAGCCAGCCATTTTCTTCCAATTAAACTAAAATAACAACTTCAACTAAAATAACAATATCAGTTTAAATATATAAAGTGTCCTGTGTTCGTGCTGGTTTGTGCGTTTTTTGTTTTTGGGTATTATTTTATAGGTCAGACTATTTTCACCCATCACCACATGCTCTAAAAATTAAAGAAAAAAAAACCCCTGAACTAAAAAATGAAGTCGTTTGTGCTATTTTTGATTTTGCAGTATTAAAGATTCAATGTAGATAATCTCTCAATGAACACAAAATAGTCATACTCTTTTCTGCTCTGTTTGCGCTGTAAAATGATTGCTATATTAGTTTTTGAAGTTATTAAGCTTTTCCGCCATTTTCTTTAAATTGGACTAAAAAGAAACTTATGCATAAACATGTAAAAACATTTGTGACAATTTGTGCTGGGCTTTTGTTGTTAAAAGGGTTGTTTGTGGTGTCTTTGTGAGTTATTAAATATAATGATACAGGTCAATATTAATTCACCCAGCCCACCACTTTTTCCAAATTAAACTCAAAAAACAAAACTTCAGAATACAAAAATAGCCTCACTAGTTTATGCCATTGAAATTGCTGTTTGTGCAGTTTTGTTTTTGAGTTACTAATTATTAGTTTTCACATTGACATCCTTTGGATTAAACCAAACATCTCACTCGTTTCTGCTTTGTGCTGTAAAAATGACTTTTTCTAGTTATTAAACATATTACAAATTTGACCATTTGTGACACATTACCAAAGACCAAAATATTAAGCAAAATGTAAACATTATTCTTACAATTATAAATAAAAAAGAAATAAATGATACAATTGAAATATGTTTGTTAGAATTATTATTTTGTTATAAAAGATTAATTATTTGACATTATTTATATTACATTACACATGCAGTACAAACATCATATAATATTTATTATATATATTTTAATTAGAATTGTATTATATAGGGTGGGCCAAAAGGAGGGTTGCAGTTAACAGATTTATTAGACACGTATTTACATACAGTATATTTATATTGAATAATTCATCTCTCAAGTGCTGAAATGAATGTAAATAAATGTCTAATAAATGTAAAAGTGTTTCCTGGATATTTACTTTTGGCCCACCCTGTATAGCAGACGTGTGCTTGTTATAATTAATAATTATAACAACATTACTTTCAATGATATATAATTTATTACATATGCAGTACATGTATTACATAATATAGAATTACCTATAATTGTAGAATCACATAACGTATTAGTATTGCAGTAATACTCCTGCATTACTGCATCTTTTCCCTGCAAACACAACATCAATTTGAACTTGCGCATCTTTTATAAGTGTCTTTTGCTTTTTTTATGATGCCATGAGGAAAAGCATGACGACGGCCACAGAGCTGGGAACTGAGCTTGGCGTGTTTAAGTGCCGAAACGCGGCTGACACATCCCTCCTGTAGCTGCACGAGCAACGATGAGCGAGAAACTGAGGCCAAGAGCTGCAGGAAGTAGCCAATGTTGCCTTAGAAGGCAAAGAAGACATGCTTTAAACATCGTGTGTATAGTTTGGAAGGTTTGGGAAGGAGTTTGACATGAATACAACAATAAAAGCAGCTTATTCAATGTATGGGAGGTCCTGGCGAAAGGACACTTTCAAAATATGAGCTTTAATGAGCGATGCACTTAATGAATCCCTCTCAAACGCAAATGCAAAATGCAGGTAGTAATAAACATACAATCGTTCACATTCCAGGACATACAAAGGCATCTTTGTTGTTGTTGTTGTTTTTGTTGGTGAGCAATGCCCTGAGAGCTGCCAGTAGATTTGCAGGTCATCAGAGGGTCATATTTCTCCCTCTTGATCTGCTTATCCGCCATTGCCCTCAACAGCAGCATCACCAATACTAAAGTCCCACACTGCCTCCTAACGGTGACTGTCTGCAGCCTGACAAAGTCCCCATCCTGCAGCTAATTTGGAAGTGCGGCCTCCGTGTGAACCCGGTGTCATCGAGAGTTCATGGTGTCGGAGTTGCTGTCTAAGCTGCTTTGGAGTCTCTAATAATAAAGGCTGCAGCACGCGGATGGTGTGGGAGCACTGGTTTTGAAGGTTGGAGGGGACAGCGTTGGCTGCATGGCTTATAATCACGTACACGTGAAACACAGAAAACGTAAACGCACTTCCAAACTACGTACACAGGGTGGGCCAAATGTTGGGGTACTTATAGTAGTTTTTTTTTTAATTGACATTTATTTTAGCACTTGAGACACTGAATATTCAATGTAAAATGCCTAATATGCAGATATAATGTGTGTAAACACATGTCTACTAAATGTCAAATGCATAATATGCAAATACAACGTATGTAAATACATTTCTAATACATGTAAAATGTCTAATATGCAAATGTGATGTATGTAAATACATTTCTAATACATGCAAAATGTCTAATGTGCAAATATAATGTATGTAAATACATGTAAAATGTCTAATATGGAAATATAATGTATGTAAATGCATGTAAAATGTCTTATATGCAAATATAATGTATGTAAACACATGTATCATACATGTAAAAAAAAAGGCAAATATGCAAATATAATGTATGCAAATAAATGTCTATACATGTAAAATGCATAATATGCAAACATAATGTTTGTAAATAAATGTCTGTAGCTCGCATGTAGCTTTTCTCTAAAAAACAAAATATTTTTAAGGCAATATTTTTTAAACAATAATATACGTGCTTTTTTTTGATGAACCCATAAAAATGTTACGCTATTGAAGGTCATATATTACAGCATGGAAAAACTCATATGTGTAGTCTACATAACATTTGTATTTATGCATAAGGAATGTTGCATGGCCTCGATTCATGTATAAGCTGACAGTTATTTTTTAAAGGCATTAAGTGTCAAGTTATCCCTCATCAAATTGATTCATTGATTTTTTATTTCCAGCCACACAAAATAACCAGAACCCATTTTTGCTGCTGTTTTGTTTTTGGACTTTCTTTCTTCTTAAATAATCTCTGTAAATTTGCCTTTTGAAATATTATGACTTTATTCCCATGATATTCTAACTTTTTCCCCAACCTTTTTTCCAGAAATTACAACTTTATTTTTTCTGTTTCACATATTTTAACTTTAAAAATAACATATTTTTCTTTAATATTTCATCTCTCTGCTACTAAAATGATATTATTTTTGCTCTTAATATTAAATATTCATTCTCAAGAAATTGCAACTTTTTTTTCAATTTCCAATTGCTGAAACCTATCCTAGCTGGCTTTGGGCAGGAGGGGGGGTACACCCTGGACTGGACGGCAGTCAATCACAATAAAAACTTTATTCCCATGATATTCTAGCTTTTTTCCCCAACAAAAAAAACAGTACAATTCATATTTTAACTCTCTGCCAGGGATTCTCAACTGGTGGGACGGGACCCAAAAGTGGGTCATAAAACTATTCTGTGTGGGTTGCTAGTCCAAAATTCCATTAAAATATGTAATGTATACAGTAACAAATTAATAATAATATTATTTATATTAAGTATTTTGATATATTCATATCGCTTTTAAATATAATGTATGCGTAACTTTTATTATCATATTCCTATTGTATTACCTGTAAGTACTGTGACAGGTAAAAGACGTCTGTGTGAAGCTAACCTAATTACAAGAATCCCCTGCAAAGTCCTTCTGTTAAAAAAAGGCATGTGCAGAAGAGGTTACAATTTGCCAAAGAACACATCAACTGGCCTAAAGAGAAATGGAGGAACGTAAAATTGTTTTTTTTGGGTCCAAAGGCCGCAGACAGTTTGTGAGATGATCCCCAAACTCTGAATTGAAGCCACAGTACACAGTGAAGACAGTGAAGCATCATGATATGGGCATGTTTCTCCTACTATGGTGTTGGGCCTATTTATCCCATAGCAGGGATCATGGATCAGTTTGCATATGTCAAAATACTTGAAGAGGTCATGTTGCCTTATGCTGAAAAGGACATGCCCTTAAAATGGCTGTTTTAGTAATGATACACTAATAAATGAGCAAAATCTTGGTTCCAAACCAACAAATTTCATTTTATGGAGGGGCCAGCCCAATTCCCGGATCTTAATCCAACGGAGAACTTGTGGGGTGACATCATAAATGCTGTTTGTGAAGCAAAACCAAGAAATGTTAAAGAATTGTGGAATGTTGTTAAAGAATGTTGGAGTGGAATAACAGCTGAAAGGTGCCACAAGTCCATGAAGATTATGAACAGAATCGGTGACAAAGGGCAGCCTTGGCGGAGGCCAACGTTCACCGGAAACAAGCTCGACTTAATGCTGGCAATGCGAACCAGGCTCCTGCTTCGATTGTACAAGGACCGAATGGCACGTAGAAGCGGACCATCAATCCCGTACTCCCGGAGCACCCCCCACAGGACACCATGAGGGACACGGTCGAATGCCTTTTCCAGGTCTAGGCGCAGTCAAGGTGTTGAGGGAGTCCAGCTTGGTGACCTTAGGATCTCGTCTCTGCTATTTGCAGACGATGTGGTCCTTATGGCCTCATCAGGCTGTGACCTTCAGCGTTTACTGGAGCGGTTTGCAGCTGAGTGTGAAGCTTCTGGGATGAGACTCAGCACCTCCAAATCCGAGGCCATGGTTCTCAGTCGGAAACGGGTGGACTGTACCCTCCGGGTTGGGAGTGAGGTCTTGCCTCAGGTGGAGGAGTTCAAGTATCTCGGGTTCTTGTTCACGAGTGAGGGAAGGTTGGAGCGTGAGATCGACAGACGGATCGGTGCAGCGTCTGCAGTAATGCGGTCGCTGTACCGGACCGTCGTGGTGAAGAGAGAGCTGAGCCGGAAGGCAAAGCTCTCTGTTTACCGATCGATCTACGTTCCCACCCTCACCTATGGTCATGAGTTATGGGTCATGACCGAAAGAATGAGATCGCGGATACAAGCGGCGGAAATGAGTTTCCTTCGTAGGGTGGCTGGACTCACCCTAAGAGATAGGGTGAGGAGCTCGGCCATCCGGGAGGAGCTCAGAGTAGAGCCGCTGCTCCTTCACATCGAGAGGAGCCAGTTGAGGTGGCTCGGGCATCTAGTCCGGATGCCTCCCGGGCGCCTCCCTGGTGAGGTGTTTCGGGCATGCCCAGTCGGGAGAAGGCCCCCGGGAAGACCTAGGACACGCTGGAGGGACTATGTCTCACAGCTGGCCTGGGAACGCCTTGGTGTCCTCCCGATGGAGCTGGAAGAGGTCGCTGGGGACCGGGAAGTCTGGACTTCCCTACTGAAGCTGCTGCCCCGCGACCCGGACCCGGATAAGCGGTGGAAAATGGATGGATGGATGGAGGTGCCACAAGTTGGTTGAGTCCATGCCACACAGATGTGAAGCAGTTATAAAAAACTAAAATAAAATCCTTCACAGGATTGCCAAATCCTAGAAACAAATAAGTTTCTACAAAAAAAAATTTGTTTGTAAAGTCAACGGCAGACACTGCTGTTTTTTCAACACACCCCTTTCAACTAATTGCCCAATTGCACAGCCTTACCAGCCTGAATATCATGAATGCGCTTGTTTGTTTTCTGAGAATCTACTGCACCTACCGGTAACTTGTTTGCCATGTAGCAATAAAAATATACTAATAACAGTACTTCATCTGGTTAGTCACATTGCACTGCTGTTATTTTCAACATTATTGTATGATGTGTATGGTATATATGTTAGGGTATATATGTGAACAATTTATGGTATTTTCTGGGAGGGAATCTTTACCAGCAACAGGACCAAAGCGGATTATTGTGTTACTGACGACAAAGACTGAAATACAAACAAGCAACGGTCTCTTGGTGTCGGGCTGAGCCTGACCTGGAAGTCATGTGCTGCCAGCCTTTTGCTTTTGCTTGCCGCGCGGGCACGTCAACATTTATTTATTTATCGCCGGTGACACACACATATGACCGGCGGCTACATGAGCGTGATGGTGGGTAAGGGACACATGGCGCTACCGAGCATGCTCAGTACGAGTGAGGATGTATAGAAAGCGCATAGCTCTCGGGGAGAAAAGGGAGGGAAAAAATGGGCCATTGCCTTTCAGCGGCCGCCTTGACCGCATCGTCTGCTTTTGAGGGCACTCTTATCTTAATGAGGCCCAATCCTCTGTTTAGTCCACAGATAAGATGGTTCTTAAACCCCCTCACCTCTATTCTGTCTGCTCTATGCAAAGCTCAAGGTGGCACCAAGCCCCTCCTGAGACATAACATGTTGGCAAATCAGGGATGGAATAATAAATTTACCACGACTCTGACAACAGTCGTACAAATCGAAGGCGGCATGGCTGAAGATCAAGCGGCAGGCAAAGGCACGGGGGTCGTGAAAAGGTTTCAAGGGGATCTGCTGATTTTTACTGTCACTCTGAAAGCCTCGAGGACTTTCCTGGTGGGGGCCATGAAGATGTATAGGGAAGGTGTTCCCTGTTGATCTCAGACCCGTGTGGGCTACATTTTTAAATGCGATTCAATCATTCTAAATGGCACTGTGCCAATATCCAAAGTAACACTTTTGGTACAGTAGAGTATACGAGGAACTGCAAAGTATTCCATTACATAGACACCCACCCCAGGATGATCAAAGACAGTCTGTAGTTACCTGTAAGTACTGTGACAGTTAGAAAAATTTTATTAAAAATCTTATTTTTACTTTTTTTTTTTGTTTTGTTTTATTGATTTTAAAGCATTTTAGGTTATTGTTTAAAAAATCAATTAAAAGGAACAATTTCATTTAAACATAGGCCGCATGGTGGATGAGTGGGTAGCATGTTGGCCCCACAGTCAGGAGATCAGTGTTCGAATCTCCGTTGGGCATCTCTGTGTGGAGTTTGCATGTTCTCCCTGTGCGTGCATGGGTTTTCTCAAGGTACTCCAGTTTCCTCCTGCATTCCAAGTTATGTTTTCTGATCATGTGCCATTTGTCTTTGCAATGCATAGGTGGTACGCGAATGTCTCTTTCCCACATGACACTAAAACTATTAACATTAATTAGTATTATGTTACCTGCATGGTCGGCCCTATTAGTCCCTTTTATCAGCGCCGTCACGCAAAAGGTGTACCTTGGATGTTTCAATCACGTGTGATCAGAAATAAATACAGTAGTGTTCCAAATAATAGCAGTCCAATGTGAATAACCAGATGAAGTACTGTTATTAGTATATTTTATTGCTACATGGCAAACAAGTTACCAGTAGGTGCAGTAGATTCTCAGAAAACAAACAACATTCATGATATGCACACGCTTAAGGTGTGCTGCTATTGGGCAGGTTAGTTGAAAGGGGTGTGTTAAAAAAATAGCAGTGTCTGCTGTCGACTTTACAAACTCAGAACTATTTTGTACAAAATTTGTTGTTTCTAGGATTTTGTAATCCTGTGACTCACTAAACTAATATTTAGTTTTTTATAAGTGTTTCACCTCTGAGTAACATCCCTGTGTACTGTGGCTTGGATTCAGAGTTTAGGGTCGTCTCACAAACCGTCTGCGGTCCTTGAACTCAAAAAGAACAATTTTACTCTCATCGGTCCACAAAAAGTTCCTCCGTTTCTCTTTAGGCCAGTTGATGTGTTCTTTGACAAATTATAACCTATTTTGCACATGCCTTTTTTAAACAGAGGGACTTGGCGGGGGATTATTGTAAATAGATTAGCTTCACACAGACGTCTTCTAACTGTCACAGTACTTACAGGTAACTTCAGACTGTCTTTGATCATCCTGGAGTTGATCATTGGCTGAGCCATTGCCATTCTGGTTATTCTTCCATCCATTTTGACAAATGTCTTCCGTTTTCTGCCACATGTCTCTAGTTTTGCGCTCAATAAACTAGTTACCACCATTAACACGCTATTTTGGACAGCCCTAATTTAAAGGGTACTTATTATGCTTTTCCTCTATTCTGACCTGTAAATGTTGTTACAATGTTGTATTCTTGTGGTAAACGGTGCCAATGCATCAGATAATAAGGTTTGTGCATTTGAAAGTGAGCCCTGAAGGCAGTTTTGGATAGCTATGCACGCTGTGTTTTGATTTTTTTTCAACATCGAGGTCAACTGACGTCATAAAACCCGGACTTTCTTAAACGGGCATGCCGAGGTACACGCTATAGGCCTGCCCTCCCTCTGCTTCATTCTGTTGTGTCGGGAATTTCACAACATTGCTGAACGTGTTAGCACGTTGAGCAATGCTTCCCAGGAAATGTTTGTTTGGGTGTGAGGGAAAGCTAATTTTGTTTAGCTTTCCTGAAAAGGCAAGCATCAGGCAGAAGTGGTTGGAGTTGCTGATTCAGAAATATATGCTGGTCTGTTAACGAGACCGTTTTGTGGACATGGGCAATACGCATCTTTGGTCTTGTTGAAGAGTCAGAAGATCGAGCTGTAGGTAAGAATTTATCAGTGTCCTAACTGTGTTTATTTAGTGTAAGTAATGGGATAATTGTAGCATTATAGAGTGTGCATCCATGGAGCACAGGGAGTGTTACCTGCATGCATGCAAGTTACCACCTCACCCATGCCTGGAGCTGCTAATAGCTGTTAAAAGCCCACATTTTAAAAAGATAAATCAATGTTTGTTATCAACTCCAGTACCGCCAAAATTAGGAAGTGGGCTTCAACAGCTGTCCGGAAGTCCCAGGAAGCGCTTGGGAGTGTGACCAATCACAGTGGAGTGGGCTCGGCAGGAGGCGTACCTGGAAGAGGTTTGGGGGTGGAGTAAATTCCACAGACGCTTTGGGCGGGAGGCGGGAAACCCAAGGAAACCCTGCCGGAAAAGACGCGGCGCCTGGAATTTCTAGAAAGCTTTTTGTGCGGGCTATCGTGTGAAGCTGCTATATAGGAGTCCAGAACTTAATACAAAGGCCCGAAAATGACTATAATAGGTTCCCTTTAAAGACAGCTTTGTGTTATATAAAGAAAAAACAATCTGCGGGCTCCAAATGGCTGCTGGGCCATACTTTGGACACCCGTGTACTATGAGCTATTCATGCAGTATTAATTATGCTTTTTTAATTATGCAATTACGTATGATTGGAGTGGGCATTCAATGCAGCACCTTTTTAAATGCAATTATTTGTTGTGTCATTTATCACCTCCTCATTTGGCGCGAGGGTCTTTCTCACCAAAAGCCCCATCAGCCTCATGCGGTCTCCAAACATTCCGCCTCATCCTACCGCTCCCCTAATTGGATTTAATGAGTGATTTAACAACACAGCACCGCCCCATCAAATCAAACCGCTACTGTCCGCCACACTTACGTATGGGTCACCGCTCTGTAATGCTAACATGTTCCAGGACCCCCCCGTCCCTCCTTCCCGCTTCTCTCACCCTCCACTGCACTCACATTGTTGTCCAAGTTCTCACAACATGGGTGGGTCCTGGGGAGGGAAGGAGAGGTTCTGGCCCGTTTGTTGCTGCGCTCAGGGTGCTATCACACCTGCAGGTTAAAGGAGATGTGCTGGAGGAGTCTCATCTTTCAGTTAACTTCAGAAGGTAATAACACCTTTTCACATTGGATTGATTGATGTGTATTGTATACATGCATTGCAATTTGTGGCCAAAAAGTGGGGAAACAAATATATATTAGTACAAATTGTCTGCTCAACCAAAAAAATTCTCTTTGCAGTAAACAAACCCCAAAAAATGATCAATAATAAATTCTCCTCCTGCCAAAATGTAATTGCAGAGTAATAAAGAGTAACTTTACAGGGATACCGTGCATAATTTCACATTGATTATTTAGTCTACACCATTTTTACTGAACTTTCACTGGAACTAGAAATGAAAATAATTATCCGTGCCTTACTGGGGAGGTGGGGGTATGCCGGAGCCTATCCCAGCTGACTTTTGGGCAATGGCGGGGTACACCCTGGAATGGCAAGGTGTACATGTAAACAGATTACACACTCACATTCATACCGATGGACAATTTAGGGTTGCCAATGAAGCTAACATGCATGTTTTTGGAACGTGGGAGGAAACTGGAGCACCGGAAGAAAACCCACGCACGTGGCGAACATGCAAACTCCACAAATAGATGCCCAACGGAGATTTGAACCCTGAACCTCCTGACTGTGTGGCCAACATGCTAACCACTAGGCCACCATCGGTAATGCAAATTGTTACTATTTATTGTTGTTACTAAAAATGATGTCATAACATGATGCACATTAGTATGGATCTATTGTGCAAAAGCAACATGTTTAAGTTGGAACAGTGGAAACAACAAAGTGATAAATCCATTTATTAAAAAAACAAATGGCAATTTTTCCTTTTTTCCCATAGTATCATATTCTTATTAACATTTATTTATGGTAAATATTTTTATTTAGGTGTTAAAAATAGCAGTATATATATATATATATATATATACACACACATTTTAGTAAATCAATACACACTACAGCGGTCCTAATAAGCAATCATTTATTGTTTAATTTTTAAATGAATAATAAGTAATATTACAGTATTTATGTGAAAAATAAATTGCAGAATAGAAAATGGCAATGCAGTAATTATAGCATTTGACGCACTAATTAAAGCTCTCTTTTAAAGAGTACATTTGCAGAGTAAAACATAAATCCCGTGTATAAGGAAGCACTAAAAAACTATCACAGCAAAAAAGTACAGAAAAGTATATCATGCATGGCATTTAACTAACTCATAGTTGTTTCCAATAAGAAGCTAAAACATAAAGAACGTATTTATAATATTGCATATTTTCAGGTACAGTATAAAATATTTCAGGTGGGGCATGCAATGCAGGGAACGTCCACAAAGTCTTCCCTGTGTGATGATAACCTCGGCGTAATACTGTAGTTAAGAGACTCCTTAATGGCTTCAGCTGGACCCGACGGCCATAATTGCAGCAGTGAAATTTACAGCAATTTATACGTTACTGCTGGAATCCGTATTGCTGCTTTTGTAACTCCACCCTCACATTCATGCATCTTCTTTTTTCTGCATGCATCGACTAGCAGGGGGGTCAACCAACGCACCTACTGTTCTCACGCCTCCATCCGCTTTTTTTTCCACACTTGCTGGCTCATTATCCCTCCCCAAGTTTGCCCAATTCCCATTCGGTTCAGCGGCAGGGCACTGGGTCACGACACTGGCTTGATTTTCACACTGTTCCCTCAATTGAAGGCCGCGTCACGTTAATCGGGGTTAACAACTGCGCCGGTGCCTTGCTGAGCAGGGCTCCCGTCGGCTTAGCGTGGCCCGGCTCTGGTGATGCAGATGGGCCGGTAATCTGTGCTCCGGTGGACGGCTGGTTGGTGGATGGGCGTTGAGGGTTAGTTGAAAATGAAAACGATGTCACAGGGGCTCAGACAAGGGAGATTTTCTAACAAAACAGCAGCAGAACTGCTGTTGTGACTCATGGCAGAAAATAAATCATAGGCGATTAGTAAATACCTTCTAAGACCCGTTCTTGATCATTTAAAACCCAATATATGCCTCTCGGTTATTAAAATTATTTTTAAATTCAGTTTTACACATTAAGAAACAATCCAGAATACAGTATCATCCTTACAAAACATCATATCTTGACAAAGCATCTTCTAGCTGGTAGATGTTGAGTAAATTGACTTGTGAGACAGCACCCACTGCTAGATTCATAGCACTGTGTCCCATACAATCCTTACAAAGATTACAGTGGTATGCAAAAGTTTGGGCAGCCCTGCTCATTTTCAAGATTTTCCTGTACAAATTATTAGTTGTTTGGATCATGCAAATTCAGCGAAGTATTTCATATAGCAGACAAACACGGTATATTTGAGACGTCAAATGAAGTTTTTAGGACGTACAGAAAGTGTGCAATAATTATTTAAACAAAATTAGGCAGGTGCATAAATTTGGGCACCCTTGTTTTATAGATTTGAATACCTTTAGCACTAATTACTTGTTTGGGAAGCTCATTCACCCTTGACCTTGACCATACACAGGTCATGCCAGTCATGAGAAAGGGTATTTAAGGTGGCCAATTGCAAGTTGTTCTTCTCTTTGCATCTTCTCTGAAGTGTTGCAACATGGGAACCTCAAAACAACTGTCAAATGACCTGAAAACAAAGATTGTTTAACGTCGTGGTTTGGGGGAAGGATACATAAAGCTCCTCAGTTCCCAGATGGTCAAAGACAGTCTGAAGTTACCTGTAAGTACTGTGACAGTTTGAAGACGTATGTGTGAAGCTAATCTATTTACAAGAATTCCCCACAAAGTCCCTCTGTTAAAAAAAGGCATGTGCAGAAGAGGTTACAATTTGCCAAAGAACACATCAACTGGCCTAAAGAGAAAAGGAAGAACATTTTGTGGACTGATGAGAGTAAAATTGTTCTTTTTGAGTCCAACGGCTGCAGACAGTTTGGACCAAACTCTGAATTGAAGCCACAGTACACAGTGAAGACAGTGAAGCATCATGATATGGGCATGTTTCTCCTACTATGGTGTTGGGCCTATTTATCCCATAGCAGGGATCATGGATCAGTTTGCATATGTCAAAATACTTGAAGAGGTCATGTTGCTTTATGCTGAAGAGGACATGCCCTTCAAATGGCTGTTTCAACAAGACAATGACCCCAAACACACTAGTAAACCTGCAAAATCTTGTTGGTTGAGTCCATGCCACACAGATGTGAAGCAGGTATAAAAAACAAAATATTGGTTTCATCATTCACAGGATTGCCAAATCCCAGAAACTAAAAAGTTTGTAGAAAATATATTTGAGTTTGTAAAGTCAACGGCAGACACTGCTATTTTTTTAACACAACCCTTTCAACTAATTGCCCAATTGCACAGCCTTAAGAGTGTGCATATCATGAGTGCTGGGTCTTGTTTTTTTTCTGAGAATCTACTGCACCTACTGGTAACTTGTTTGCCATGTAGCAATAAAAATATACTAATAACAGTACTTCATCTGGTTAGTCACATTGGACTTTTGCTATTATTTAAAACACTACTGTAGATTTGATAGTTTCTTTGTGGTCCAGGTCCAGTTTGATTGTTTTTGGGAGATCAAAGACTGTTGGGAAGAAGGCAGAACCACATCTCTTGGACTCGGGAGCAGCCGGCGTGCTCGGTGCTGGCTGTGGGCTGTTCATGGTCCATTATTCATTCGCCCTTACTACCCCACCCAAGAAAAGCATTACACAACAGTTAAGAGTCAACAATGGGGGGCGGGGGGCTTGTCCCGCAGCCTGAGGTGACAGAAGTAAATGGACTTCCATTTTTAGAGCAGGCAAACCAAACCGGACTTTCAAGGTAACGTTTTCAATTAACATCTTTGACACAAAAGCTCTTAACCTTTTTAGGGGGGAAGGAGGGGCTCTTCCCTTCTGCCACGACTCAAGCACTCCGACCCCCTCTTTCCTCCACCTGTGTCTTGTTTTGGATCCGCCACACTTCTTCACAGTGACCCATGTTTTATTAACAAACCCATTCCAGGGTAACCGGCATTTTTTCACAGGGTTTTGTCGGTGCCACCATTTTGATTTGGCCGTGCGGGGGGAGGGGGGGCTTTTGAACGTGCGACACACGCGAGTAAATATTTTACACAGGCTGGCATTTTAACGCTGGCGCCGGAGAGTAGCGCTATTTATGGCCCAATCTGCGTTTGTGTCATGAAAGTCTTATAAGGGTGACACTCAGGGTGATGTGGAAATATCAACGGGATGTTGTTTGGTTTAGAGACAGTATCGCTGAGGAAAAGACAGGAGGTTCTCTTCGGGTGTGACCAGGATGGACAGGATCAGGAATGAGTGCATCAGAGGGAAAGCACATGTTAGAGGTTTCTGAGATAAAGTCAGAGAGGCCAGACTGAGATGGTTCAGACAAAGAGGAGGTTTATGGATGTGGTGAAAGAGGACATGAAGATATGAGAAGTTTCTTATAAAGCACCTTTCGTATTTTAAATCTATGCTACTAAAATTACATTTCAGAATACAAATTTGTGCTCCTCAAAGTGCGACTTTTTTCTCTGTAATGACAGCTTTATCCTTTGTTTTGTTTGTTTCTCAATATTATGACTTTTTAAAAAAAGGCTCTAC
The DNA here is from genome assembly GCA_024372805.1 of Oostethus manadensis. Lineage (NCBI taxonomy): Eukaryota > Metazoa > Chordata > Actinopteri > Syngnathiformes > Syngnathidae > Oostethus > Oostethus manadensis. The sequence goes on from QODF01000019.1 coordinate 1,831,246, forward strand.
TTTAATATTTCAACGTTATGTTCTTCAAATTGGTTTTATTCTTGTAAAAATACAGCTGGTGTTTTATGGTGCTAAAATGCTGTTATTTTTCACTGCAAAATGACATTATTCTCATAAAACCTTTTCTCATTGTCTCTAAAATTATAGTTTTAGTACAGTATTTTAATTTTCCAGGTATTTCAAAATTATTATTATTATTATTATTATTATTATTTTCTTCTTGGAATTATGACTTTATTCCCATAACATAACTTTCTGCACCCTGATCCCCCCCCCTCAAAAAATATGTAGTTTTTTTTCATAGTATGAAAAAAAATATTTGAAACTTATGCTACTAATGCTAATTTTTTCTTGACAGATTTTCTTCTTTAAATTTTTTGGCTTTTCAAAAAAGTATAGTTGTTTGTTTTATTTTTATTTTCCAACGTTTTCAACATTCTTCTTGCAAATGTACTCTCATAATTATGACATTATTCCAATAATGTTTTGACCTTTTGTGCAACCTCATTTTCTAAAAATAAAATTGTATCCTTTTTTCTCATTTTATAAAAAAACAAATTTTCTTTCTTATTTCAGCCTCATGCTACTAAAGTCACGTTGTTTTTTTCCTTATAGTATTACATTATTCTTGTAAAATGAATACTTTTTCACATTAGATTTGAATTTTTTTCATAATATTTAGACTTTATTCTAATAAAACTGCAACAGTTTTTTTCCTGCCATTCTTTTTTTTTCAAATACTTCAACTTTCTTTTTGTAAATGTTCTTCTCATAATTATGAAAATTATATATATGTAATATTTGGACTTTATTCTTGTAACAGTAGAATTTTTCCACAACCAAATTTTCCAAAAATGACAATTTTAGTGTTTCTCATATTATGTCTACAAAATAGTTTATTTAAAATTTCAACTTTACGCTACTAAAATTACATTTTCCTCAAAATATTATGACATTATTCTTGTAAAATTGCAACTCTTTCTTTGTTATTAAGACTAATCATTCCGTGGAGGCAGCCATATTGATATTATTATAATATTATTACTGTTTTTGTTACTGTTATTGTTATTATATTATAATTACTATTATGTTATTATTATTCTTAACATTTGAAATTATTATTCAAAAATTCTAGTTGTTATTTTAGCATTTTTTCCAACTATTTCTACATTCTTCTTGCAAATTATTTCTCACAATTATGACATTCCCATGATATTTTGACTTTGTTCTGACTTGACCTGTTACCGAATTTTCAAAAAATTACAATTTTATTGTTTGTTTTTTTATTTTTTATTTTTGGAAGGGAAACAGAAAATAAAAACAGTAAACACGTTTAAGTTCTGCTGAACTTCACCTGACCTCAGCGGAACAGTCCGGTTCACCAAAAGTTCACGTGTCGGTTATCATTGACGAGTCTCGCCTCGTATGCCTCGAACTATCGCTGTGATTGGCAGGAAAGCATGAAGCAAACATATCCCGGCTACTGTTGATATGACATGCGACGTGTTCTACACCTCTGACCCCGATACGCGGGTTGCTGCCCGGTCAGACTGCCGCTGCAGGCCAAGTGTGATTGCCGTGTGTGTGTGATGGGGGAGGGGTGACCCGTTAAAAAACAAAACCATGAAGAAGTAAACGCTGGAAATATCTCTGCATCGGGCCTCGCGCCGTTACATTTCAGTGCCAACGCCGGCCTACATCGGAGCGGGTTCAAGCGCAGTTCACGAGTCAAGCCACACCCCCCCTCGGCCGCCGCGCTGCCAGGCAGGCTGCGTTTCGTCGTGAGCAACGAATCGCCAAGACTCGTCGCTTGTTTCGTGCTCGGACGCGGCGACCCCCAGCGGGGCTTTCGTGCACTCCAACAGTCAGGATTTGTTACGAGCTTTTCTCATTTTTTTGTTGGTTATGCAAAAATAAAAATAAATAAATTCATCCGCGTGATTGTCTGTTATCGCCCGAAAAAAGAAACGTGTTTCGTTGATTTGGATTATTTTATTACAATTCAAACATGACATTTGTTGGCTGTTTATTTTTTTTATGACTTTTGTCTTCATATTTGTCAATGTTCATGTAAAAAAAGGACACTCATTAAAATGAAACAGATTAAGAAATATGAAAAATAGATAAGAAAGGTTTGTTTATTTTTTCATCAAATAAATCCAAATAATTAATAAAAAATACAAATAAAAAAACTCAATAATATAATTATGAAGGTATACTCAAACACTTTACACAATATGCATTATTTTTACAAATTTATAAGGAAAGGATAATTTATTTTTGCATGGATTAGTCTTTTGAAAAAAAATCCAATAATCAATAAATTGTGAAAATGAAAAAAACATTGAAATAATATAATCATAAAGGCAAACTCAAATATTATTAATGACATGATCTAACTTAGGATTTTTTACGTGGAAAAATGAAGAGAAATCTGCGTCAACACTCACTAATAACACAACATCCTATAAATTATGAATGCCAATCGTCGTTAATATCGTGTACATTTAAGGAAAATGATCTTAAAATGATTTATTTTAAGATCATATTTTTCCAAATGACTGGTGTATAATTAATAAACAGACATATTCAAATGATTACCATACTGTATTATCTGTGATATTTTGCAGAATATAGTTTCAAATAGATAAATGATAAACAAGAGATAAATATCAATTACTATCATTTACTAGTGCATTTTCTAAGTGACTGATGTAGAAGTAACTTGTATGTTATGATAATAAATGTTTATGTTATTATTTGCTGTATTAGCTGGCATATTTTCCCCATCTTTTCAGAATATACTTCTTAAATGAAGAGAAATCGGTGGCAAATAAATAATGCTAAATTAATGGCAAATTAATGATTACTACTAATTATAGACTTCATCTTACGTAAATGTGCAAAATCAAATCAAATATTGTTTAGGGAAAATTAAACTCCAAACTACAGATAATTAAATATTGCTACAATATTTATCATTCCTTGTAATACCTAGTATTTCTTTTATATTTATTCATAAAGAATTCATATATTAATGTCTGATATTAAAGTGGAGTCATAAACACAGACGCCCAACGGAGATTTGAACCCAAGTTTTCCAAATCTATTGAATGTGTGGCCAAAATGCTAACCACTCGACCACCGTGCAGCTGAGCTGTGCCCATATAACACAATAAAAATACTTGTCGCAAAATGAATATATCCATATGATATATATATTTGTAATACCTGTCATCTTAATTGATTGGTGTATTTAATAGTATTTCTAAAAAGCTGACATATAATTAATTTGTATATGTTATTGTTAATGTTAAGGATATTCATTTCTGGAATATATTTTGGAAATGAAGGGTATATTGTATCCAACTAATAATCTAAGAGTATTTGTGTATTTTTTTTAATAGATGTAAATTAAAAATAAACTAAAATCATATTATTTTCCTAATACAGATCATTTCAATTTACTAGAGCATTTAATAGTATTTCAAAATTACACATTTGTATATTACCAAATGAAGCAGAACCTCAAGATACAAAATGAATTTGTTCTGGAGGTGTTTTTGTGTGCTGGAATTTTCATATTCAAATAATTGTATCAGAATTATTTTGCTCATAAACGGGTTTTTTTGGGGGGGAATATATTCCTTAAACAAAGGGTGAGCAGTTGCTAAATAATCTAAGAATATTTGTCATTTTTCCATTGCCGAAACAAAAATAGGTGTGCTTGAATAAATAAAATAAATAATAAATACAATGGATAGATGATGAAATAACGTATTTCCTTTAAGCAATGATTCTGATTTTCTTAGTGTATTGTATTATTTCTACCTCACTGGTGTACTGCATCATTCATTTGTATAATATCTGCTCTTTATTGTTGGCCTAGTGCTGCATGTTGGCCTCACGCTCAGGAGAATTGGAAGACCTGGATTCAGATCTCTGTTTGGAATCTCAGTGTGGAGTTTGCATGTTCTCCCCGTGTGTGCGTTTCCTGCCATATTCCAAAAACATGCATGTTAGGTTGATTGGCTGGGATAGTCTCCAGCATACCCTAGAGAGGATAAGCGGCATAGAAAATGGATGGATGGTCTTTATATCATCAAATAAGAACATTGGTCATTTTTCATGTAAAGTAAAAACTGAAATAACGTTAAAATCTCATATAGCAATACACTTCTCTGTATATGCATCATAATCATCAAATTACTATTTTAAAAGTGACAAGACGCAAAAGTCTGTAATGAATATGCATACTGTAAAATTCACAGCATATATTTATCGTAGTTTCCATCAAAAAACATTAAGCGCAAATCTCATACCTTTCCAATCAATTATTTATTGATATACACATATGATATACACAATACACATACAAAATAAGTCAAAAACAAAACATACAACTGCTATACTTGGTAACATTTTATGGTTTTATTGAAATACTATTAATAGACTGCATTTGGCAAATTGCTACATAGGGCATTTAACACACAACTGTTTAGTCCAAATATGATTATTAAATACAGACATACAGTAGGAGACCTGCAAGTCAACTACTGTACACGTGCGCCCTCTAGTGTTAAATATGAGAACTACACCATATCATGCCCGGTGTCATTCCTCTTCCCCTATACCGGCCATCAAACACGGATAAGTGGAAGGTTGAACCCGTGATATAATAAAGCTTCATGCAGGTACCGGGAGCATTGCTAACCAAGTTCTGCAAAATATCATCCTACAATTGGACAAATATGCCAAATGGATTCCAGATTTCCATGGGAAATATACATATTCACCAAACCAGTCCTCCCATCGTCGTTAGTATGCAAAGCCTTCAAAACACATCAAGGTAGACCTGAAAAAAAACATACCAGGTATAAAGCTGAAAGGCCGATATTTATACTCCACAACATCGCCTGACAACTACAAATAAGACCTGGAAAAATTCTCATTTTATTTGGTGCATGATTGTCACACTGAAATGTTTCAGATCATCAAAGAGATGTAAATATCAGTCAATGACAGCACAACTCAACGCAAATGCAGTTTTTATTATTCAAAACCCAAAGCCACATGGCCCTGTGTGGAAAAGTGAACACCACCCTTAGCAGCAACAACTTGCAATGAGTCCCTGTGGAGGAATTTTGCAGAATTGTCAGTCACACTGGAGTCTTTTCCAGCATGAAGCGCGTTTCAAGGTCATGCCACGGCATCTCAGTAGGATTCAGGTCAGACGCCAAAGACTTCATCTGGGGTTTTTTCCCACCTTCTCCCAGGTCCTGAAGCAGCAAAGCAGCCCCAGACCGTCACACTACCACCACCATATTTTACTGTAGCTGCAATGTTCTTTTGCTGAAATGTGGCGTTACTTTTACGCCACATTTAATGTGACACACACGTTCCAAAAAGTTCAGCTTTTATGTCGTCAGACCACAGAGTCTTGGCGCGCAGTCCCAAAGGTCTTGGCAATCATCAAGATGTTTTCTGGCAATATTGAGACGAGCTGTACTGTTGCTTTTGGTCTTGGAACTCAGTTTTTGCCCAGTGTCTTTCTTACGGTGGAGTCATAAACACTGACCTTACCTGAGGCAAGTGAGCTTGCAGTTCTTTAGATGTTGTTGCGGGGCCTTTTGTGACCTTTTGGATGAGTCGTGCCTGCGCTATTAGAGTAATTTTGATTGGCTGGCCACTGCTGGGAAGGTTCACCACTGTTCCACGTTTTGGCCATTTGTGGGTAATGTCTCCCACTGTGGTTGGCTGGAGTCCCAAAGCTTTAGAAATGCCTTTTCAGTAACTTTTTTTTCCACTCTGATAGTTCCGGTTCCGGTGGAAATTCTGTGTTGAGATGTGTTGTCATTGACTAACATTTAAATTTGCTTGATGCCCTGAAACATTTAAGTGTGACAAACATGCAAAAATGAATAAATCAGGACACCACAAGACTTTTTCCACACCACTGTAAGTTCTTTGGCGTTTGCAACCAACCTGTTGTAACAACAGAATTAACAGCTGTCTCTGCTTTCCACTTCCTCCTCTCCAGAAGGTTCCACCAGCCGCTTGTATGAAAAGGCCAGCATAATCTGTAAAGAAATATACGGTATAATTTTTTTTCATTTTTTGGCTGAACTTTGTTTAAATTCCCTCAATTAGCAACAGGGATCTTTAAAGACTGGCTCTCCTTGAGAACCCTTGCACGGCATGTTGCTTACCGTTAGCAGTACCAGCAGCGCCATCATCACGCCAATCATGATGTACAGGTTGTAAGTGAGGCCACCAGCCCACAGCGGGCCCAGGATGGTAGCAAGACCCCCAATAGAGCGACGCACCCCCTGACTGAAACCTGCAAGGCCAACAAACACATCAGCTAGATACTAATGAGGGTAACATATTTAACATGTATATTAACATATACATTAGACGGGGGTTTACTGCCAACGGCCAAATAGCATTTTTGGGGGTGTAGCGACCACAAATCTAATGCAAAAAAAAAAAAGTTACAATTATATTATTTTAAATACCACTGTGCTATTATGTTTAATGCTAAATAGAGTTGATCCCTGCTATTAACGCAAATGGCAAAAAGCCGCAAGTAATTGTCAGTAATTGTCCAAAAAATATCAGTTTTGGACACTCCAATCAAGCCTGTAGGGGCCCTGTCTAATGCACATACAAGATAAACCTACACAGCAGTATGAGCCTTGTTTATGTCTGAAAAGGCTTATTTTCCTCATTCTATCTACTAACATTTGGTAATAAATGCGTAAAGATGACTATAGGGGTGTTAATTCCTGTATCAAAGGCTCTCATAATGTTAACAATCCATATTTAGAAGGTTTGTTCATTTGTAGGGAGGAATCCTACTTTGGGAAATTAACTTATCACAGTCGGGTCTGGAGCCAAGTAAACGAGGGATTACTGCAGGGGTAGGGAACCTATGGCTCGGGAGCCAGACGTGGCTCTTTTGATGACCACATATGGCTCTCTGACGTTTCTAAACACCATAACATTTATTTGTTTTAAGTTAAAATGAGGATAAGCGGTATAGAAAATGAATGAATGAAGTTAAAATGTTGTATATTTACAACAGGGGTGTTCGAAGAGTGATTTATTTAAAATCACTCAAGATTTATCTAAAAATACAATTTAACAAAAAAACTTTAGGAAACAACAAAAATTTTAAAATGAGAAGTAATTTTACAAAGAATAAAAAGCAAAATATTAAGAAAAAAAGTTGTAATCGAACCAAAATAAAATAGTTGTCATTTTTAGGAAACTAGGTTGTGGAAAAGGTTATAATATTTGGAAAAATATTACAGAAATAAAATCATAATAAAAAAAGTTGAAAAATGGGGGGGTGCAGCAGAAATGGAAAAAAATGCTGTCATAATAAGAGTAAAAAGTCAAAATATTAAGAGAAAAAAGTCACAATTTTACAAGAATAACTTGAGATAATGAGGAAAAAAATTTCATTTTAGTTCATTTTTACTTTTAAATGTCGCAATGTTAAACGATAAAATATAAAAGTTGTAATTTTGTTTGTAATTTTTGGATTATTAGATTAGGGAAAAACAAATATGGAAATAAAGTCAATATTACAATAAAAAATATACAGTAATTTATGTTTTATAATGTTTTGACAATTATTTTTGCTGACATTTTAAAGTAAAACATGACAGCAAAAAGTGTTAAAAATAACATTAAAAAAAACCTTCTCAGCACTTTCATTCATCCAATTCAGAGACGTATCTTCTAAAATTGTTGGCACACTTTTAGTTGTATTGACTTAAAAAAAAATATGATATGGCCCTAGTGACGTGCAGTGAGATTCATGATGGGTGAGGCACTGACTATAAAAACAGTCAGTTATACAAACATGAACTCAAAATAGAAGATAAGCTCATACTTAAATTTTGACCTTAATTGTAAGGTCATCCCCTCCGTGAACCACCACCTTACCGCGGTGGAGGGGTTTGAGTGCCTGAGGGCTTTTATGCCCCTGGTAGGGTCTCCCAAGGCAAACAGGTTCTAGGAGACGGGCCAGACTAAGAGTGATTCAGAAGACCCCTATGACGAAAAACGTGAGGAGTGACCGCACCTCGCCCGGACGTGGGACAGGGCCTCACCCTGGAGCCAGGCATGGGGGAAGGACTCACAGGCGAGCGCCTGGTGGTCAGGTCTTCACCCGTGGGACCTGGCCGGGCCTAGCCCGAAGAAGCCGCACGGGAACTCCCCCCCCGCAGACCCACCACCTGCAGGGGCAAGCATAAGGGTCCGGTGCTTTGAAATTTGGGCAGTGGTCGAAGGCGGGTGTCCGGGCGACCTGGTCTTCGGCGGCCAAATCTGGTTCTTGGGACATGGATTGTCACTTCTCTGGTGGGGAAGGAGCCCGAGCTTGTGGAAGAGGCGGAGAGATTCCGACTAGATATAGTCGGACTCACCTCAACCCACAGTTTGGGCTCTGGAACCAAATTCCTTGAGAGGGGCTGGACCTTGTTCTTCTCTGGAGTTGCTGCAGGGGAGAGGCGGCGAGCTGGTGTGGGCTTATTGTTAGCCCCC
>QODF01000019.1:1841624-1867565 GCA_024372805.1 Oostethus manadensis
GGAGGTGCTGATTCTCATCCCAGCCGCTTCACACCCAGCTGCAAACCAATCCAGTGAGAGTTGAAGGTCACTGCTCGATGAAGCCAACAGGACCACATCATCTGCAAAAAGCAGAGATCAAATCTTGCGGCCACCTAACTGAAACTCCTCAATGCCCTGGCTGCGCCTAAAAATTCTGTCCATGAAAGTAGTGAACAGAATCAGTGACAAAGGGCAGCCCTGGCAGAGTCCAACCCTAACTGGAAACGGGTCTGACTTAGTGCCGGCAATGCAAACCAAACTAACACCGGTCATACAAGGAACGAACCGCCCGGAATATGTGGTCCAATACCCCATATTTTCGGAGCACTCCCCACAGTATTCCCCGAGGAACATGGTCAAATGCCTTCTCCAAGTCCACAAAACACAAGTAGACTGTTTGCGCAAACTCCCATGCACCCTCAAGGACCCTGCCGAGAGTATATAGAGTTGGTCCACAGTTCCACGACCAGGACGAAAACCGCATTGCTCCTCCTATCTCCTATACTACTATCTGGCGGATACTCCTCTCCAGAACCCCTGAATAGACCTTACCGGGAAGGCTGAGGAGTGTGATCTCACGATGGTTAGAACACATCCTCCAGTCCCCCTTCTTGAAAAGCGGGACCACCACCCCGGTCTTCCAGTTTAGGGGCACTGACCCCGGCGTCCACGCAATGCTGCAGAGTCGTGCCAACTAAGACACACCCACAGCATCAAGGGCCTTAAGGAACTCCGGGCGGATATCATCCACCCCAGGGGCCTTGCCACCAAGGAGCTTTTTGACCACCTCGGTGACCTCTGCCCCGGAGATAGGCAAACCCGACTCAGAGTCCCCAGGCACTGCTTCCATGTTGGAAGGCGTGTCGGTGGGATTGAGGAGGTCTTCAAAGTATTCCCTCCACCGGTCCACAACATCTTGAGTCGAGTTCAGCAGCACATCGTCCCCACCATACACGGTGTTGACTGTGCACTGCTTCCCCCGCCGGAAACCGCGGATGGTGGTCCAGAATTTCTTTGAAGCCATCCGGAAGTCGTTTTCCATGGCCTCAGCGACTGCTAGAGCTGCAGACCGCTTGGCCTTCCCGTACCTGTCAGCTGCCTCCAGAATCCCATGGGCCAAGACGGCCTGATAGGACTCTTTCTTCAGCTTGACGGCATCCCTCACCACTGGTGTCCACCAACGGGTTCTGGGATTACCGCCACGACAGGCACCGACCACCTTAGGGCCACAGCTCCGAACAGCTGCATCGACAATAGAGGCACGAAACATCGTCCACACGGATTCAATGTCCGCTGCCTCCTTCGAAACATGGTCAAAGCTCTCCGGTAGGTGGGAGTTGAAACTCCTTCTGACAGGGGACTCTGCCAGTCGTTCCCAGCAGACCCTCACAATGCGTTTGGGTCTGCCAGGTCTGACCAGCATCCGCCCCCACCATCGGAACCAAATCACCACCAGGTGGTGATCAGTTGACAGCTCCGCCCCTCTCCTCACCTGAGTGTCCAAAACATGTGGTCGCAAGTCCGACGACACAACCACAAAGTCAATCATCAAACTGCGGCATAGGGTGTCCTGGTACCAAGTGCACATGTGGACACCCTTATGCTTGAACATGGTGTTCGTTATAGACAATCTGTGATGAGCACAGAAGTCCAATAACAAGACACCGCTCGGGCTAAGATCAGGGGGGCTGTTCCTTCCAATCACACCTCTCCAGGTCTTACTGTCGTTGCCAACATGAGCGTTGAAGTCACCCAGCAGAACAAAGGAATCCCCCAAGGGAGCACTCTAGTACTTCCTCTAAGGACTCCAAAAAGGGCGGGCATTCTGAACTGCTGTTTGGCGCATAAGCGCAAACAACAGTCAGGACCTGTCCCCCCACCCGAAGGCGTAGGGAAACTATCCTCTCGTTTACTGGGTTAAACTCCACAGTGGAGGCTTGGAGCCGGGGGGCAACAAGAATTGCCACCCCTGCTCGTCGCCTGTCATTGCCGGCAACACCAGAGTGGAATGAAGTCCAGCCCCTCTCAAGAGGACTGGTTCCAGAGCCCTTGCTGTGCGTTGAGGTGAGTCCGACTATATCTAGCCGGAATTTCTCCACCTCAGGCTCCTTCCCCGCCAGAGAGGTGACATTCCACGTACCGACAACTAGCTTCTGTAGCCGAGGATCGGACCGCCAAGGCCTCTGGCTCCCCCCGCCACCCAGCTCTCTTTGCACCCGACCCCTTTGACTCCTTCCACGAGTGGTGCGCTCATATGGGAGGGGGGACCCACGCTACCCTTTCGGGCAGAGCCCGATCTGGCCCCATGGGTGCAGGCCTGGCCACCAGACGCTCGCCATCGTGACCCGCGTCCGGGCGATGGAAAACAAAGTCCATTGTTATTGTGCATCATTGGGCTCTATTGAGACACTGTTTGTCTGGTCCCTCCCCTAGGACCTGTTTGTCATGGGTGCCCCTACCAAGGGCATGACAGCCCCCGACAACTTAGCTCCTAGGATCATTGGTACATCCAAACTCCACCACGATAAGGTGGTGACTCAGGGAGGAGAGAATATTTATTATAAAGTCAAATTCATATTTTTTGCTGATCGTTTATTTTTATAAATTGCATTTGCTCTTCTTCTGCGCATTGTGCACGTAGATTAGTCACATGACGTCTGGAGCGTCATGACGCTCAACTCAACATCCTGGTGCGGCTCGGTACATACAAGACTACACTGTGCACTTTTAATGGTGTTTCGGGTCTATAAGAAAGACTAAATGACACATACTTTCAGGAAAACTTATTAGACAGCCTGTTAAAACATCACTATATGTGCAGTACATGTGTGATAAAACATATTATTGGCGATGCAATGAGGAAACACCAATGTCTCCTGTGTGAAGCCACGGACCAATCACAGCCTGCCTGAATGGATGTGGGCGTGGCCGTTTGAAGCACCATGAGAGCAATGACTCCGCGTGACTCATAGCTGGGCTTCCTACGCATTTGAACAGGAAACATGAAAATTCAGCTATTTTACTAATGGAATAATTTGAATTATTTGAAAAAGAAAATCAATGTAAAGCACGGACAATTGAACTAAAATGGAAATATTTAATGTAATCCTAAGTTTGTTTCTCTATTCAGTATTCACATGCAAAGGAAAGGAAAGACCACTAGGGGGAAGTGGTGCCGAGCCTGTCGACCCTGACAGCAAGTCACTGGCTCTCGCAAAAATACATTTGAAAATGTGTCATTTATGGCTCTCTTAGCCCAAAATGTTTCCAACCCCTGCCTTACTGTATTTGGGTTGAAAAACTCCTGTTGGTTTGTGACGTGCAAGTGAGGGTATAAACAACAAGATGATTCACTGCATACCTTCTCAAGCAAGTCGGTTTTACGTGCAACTCAAGGTTTTGTCTGGCAAATTAGGACTTTTTTCCCCCTTAGGTTATGGTTCATCTGTTGGTTTGTGTGGAACTATTTGCTCATCCACTTCAGTTGATTTTCCCATTTCAATACAAATCCACACAATGAATGCATTCGCTTGACTCATGTAAAAAATGTTCTCACCCTGTGTTTCCGCAGAAGTAACTTTGGAGAAGAGGGAAATCTGGGCAACCGCTACAAACGGCAGACCCAGAACCTGCAGAAATACGCCAATGATAAACTCTGTCAGCTGCCACGAGAAACCACCTGCACCAAGGCACAACACAGTAGAGATAGACATGTTAAATTGTCCAAAGAAGATCTTCATTAATGTAGTGTGTACTTTCAGGTCAACACCATTAAAAAGTATTAACCCCCCCCCCAATTACATAAGAATATGCTGCATAAGCCACAGGTCGCGATGCAAACTGACCTAGAGGGTCAGCCACGAAGATGAGGCACCAGACACAGGAAATGTTGCAAATACTGAGACCGACAGCCAGAATTACTCGCTCGGTAACACGCCGGCTCAGCCAGCGCACAAAAAGGAAGCCGGCGATCACCTCCACGCTGCAGAGACAGTACATGAGGCTGTTCTCCAGTTCCCCGTAGTTGAAGTACTTCTGGGTCAGTGGGGTCACCATAGTCTGGCGAACAAGATTGGGAATTGTTTTGTTAAATTGGAGTTTGCTGTAAAATTGCTGTAGTTGATATTTATTGTACCTCCAGTGCTGTCTGATTAAAGAGGGTGATGAACTGAGCAGCCAGCAACACAACCACTTCCTCCCTCAGGAATTCTGCAGTCAAATATGGAAAAGTCACAGTGTGTGGAATCAATGAAATCAACTGAACCTGCTTAGACACTGAAAACTAAAAGAAGCACTTACCGCACGAGAGGCTAAAATTCCTAAAGGGGCTTGAGGATTCCTGCGACTCTACCGGCTCAGGAGACAGGGAAATGTGATTCAGGTTTGGATCGGAAGTCGAAGTCGCATGATTCCCGTGTGAGTCAGCAGCAACCACTGAGCCGTAAGCTCCCACCAGCTCCTGGGAGCACATTAGTGGCTTTCCTTCTTCGTTATCCTCGTCCTCATCTTCCTCAATCTCTTGTTCCTTCTCAACTACACCGCTTGTAGCTTTACGAGTGGTGTCCTTCCCCTTTTCCAGAGGTGGAAAATCCCAGTACATGAACACCACAGCCAGTTGAAGAAGAAGCCATAGTAAACACATGAATAACTGGAATGGACAAAGGAAGAACATAAGTGTCAATCAAAATTACATCGTAAAAAGCTCAGTGGCGAACAGGAGAAATCAAGAAAAGAAAAGTGACAGTGAAAAGTGACCGAGAAATCAACAAAATGAACGTGACAGTGAAAGCTGAAGTCAGATTTAACGTCGTAAAACCCACAATGGTGAAGTGGAGAAATCAAGAAAAAAAGTGACAGTGAAAAGTGAAGTAATATTAAACGCTCAGTGGAGAACTGGAGAAATAAAGAAAAAAAAAGTGACAATGAAAAGTGAAGTGAGATTAGACATCGTAAAACGCTCAGTGGAGAGTATAAAAAAAATCAAACAATCCGATTTCTATGCCGCTTATCCTCATTAGGGTCGCGGGTATGCTGGAGCCTATCCCTGCTGACTTTGGGCGGAAGGCGGGGTACACCCTGGACTAGTCGCCAGTCAATCGCAGGGCAGACAAACACATATTCACACTCACATTCACACCTATGGACAATTTAGAGTCGCCAATTAACCTAACATGCTTGTTTTTGGAATGTAAGAAGAAACCGGAGTGCCCGGAGAAAACCCATGCGCACACGGCGAGAACATGCAAACTCCACACAGAGATGCCCAACGGAAATTCAAACCCTGAACCTCCTGAACCCACATGTGCTACCCAGTCAGCCACCGTGTGGCCAAGAAAATATAGAAAATTGAAAATAAACACGCTCAGTGGAGAACTTGAGAAACAAAGAAAAAAAGTGACACTGAAAAGTACAACCAGGTTAAACATCATAAAAACAACCAGTGTAAAAGTGGAGAAATCATGAAAAGCAATGTGACAATCTTCTTCTTGTTCTTCTTTGCCTTTCGGGTTATCCCTGCTTATCAAATAATCGTAAAATGCTCAGTGGAGAAATCCAGAAAAGTGACAGTGAAAGGTGAAGTATGATTACACATTGCAAAACACTCAGTGGAGAAAATAAGAAAAAGAAAATGACAGTGAAAAGTGAAGTGAGATTATACAATGTAAAACACTTTCACTCAGTGGAGAAATTGAGAAATCGAGGAAAGAAAAGGGACACTGAAAAGTGAAGCAAAATCAGAGTAAAACAGTGGCGATGTGGGGAAATCAGAAAAGGAAAGTGAAAGTGCAAAGTAAGGTGATACTAATAATCGCAAAATGCTGAGTGGAGAAATCAAGAAAAGTGACAATGAAAAGTGAAGTAAGATTAGCCATTGCAAAACGCTCAATGGAGCAAACAAGAAAAGGAAAGTGACAGTGAAAAGGGAAATGACAAACATAAAACGCTCAGTGGAGAATGTATTTTTATCTCTTGCTTACCCCTGGAGCTGTGTAGGTATTGACCACAAAAGGACCCAGATGGAAGTCACACAGTCGCAGGAAGATGTTAAACGCTGGACCTTCATTAAAGGTAAATGTAAAATGTGTCAATAAGGTATCAAAGTCACCACGACACAGTGACTGAGCAATGACCAGCACACAGAGTACACTACACTTTTATTTTGACAGCAAAATATTTTGAATACCCTTTAACTGGCTGGGTGTCACTAAAAATTAGTGAGATTTCGTTTGGTTATGCTGGCGGTAAAGTCAGACTGTAGATATTGACGCCTCATTTCAGTGCTACATTTATGCCGACTCAGCCACTTGCAACGAGTGCTCAAAGGTGATGGTGACGTTACTCGCACACTATCGCTCTCCACACCAACACTTCCTCGTTATCCAACAATTACGGTCACAGTGAGGTGCCTTCACCAACACCGGAATTCTGAACATCAAAGCTGTGATGCTTTTTCTTTTCTTGAAACACAAACTAGGCATATTTACAAAACAGCTTTTGCATCTTTTCATTTTTCAGTAAGCTGCCGTAGGTGGAAAACGTTTGGACACCCCTGGAATAACATTATAAATGATACAGAATTTTACCCCTGTATGTAATGGATAATAATGGATAATGGATAATAATATTGACTTCTTTATGGCGTCTTTACCTATTATATATTATTTTATTATATATGCCTATTATATTGACATTGTCTCTTCTTCACCATACAGAACGCAGAACTACAAGTGCAGTGTGTCTCCACACTGGGCAACAACTAAACAACCTGATTATTTAAAAAAAAAAAAAAAAAAAAAAAAACACGCAATTTGCGTCCATACTCGCTCACCAATCAGAAGGCCAACTTGTCGACACACCATGACGGCAGCAAACACGGTAGAGCGATCCTCCGAAAGTGTGCTTCTGGTCAGGAAACCAAAGATGGACGAGCCAGCGCCTGTGCCAATGCCTGAGGAGAACACGTCCATATGTACTGTATATGTGCTGCAGTGCCAAACTCTCCTCTGCTGCTTAGCTCTACATTGCATGCAAGGACTGGCTCAAAGTCAGTGACGGGGCGATGAAAAGATTGATAATGCTCAGAAGTGCGATTTTGAACAAATTCACACAAAAAAAAAACCTGCTTCATTGAACCTCACCTGCCACCAGTCTGCTTGACAGTAGGAGCCACTTGGAGACGCCCATAAAGTACATGAAGTTCCCTACAGAACCAAAAGAAAGGAAAAGCACATACTGAAGAACGAGACAAAAAAAATTGTTCCTCCTGACGAGCTAAATGCGAGTGCAAGAAAAGTGAACTCACCCACAATCTCAAAAAGGTTGGAAAACAAGATTATCTTCTTGGTGGTTCGGGTTCTGTCAGACCAGTGACCAAACAGCGGTCCCGACAGGAGGCCGCTCAAGCTGAATGCTGATAGGGTCAAACCCAGGAAGTATGGTGGTGCATCTAGTGTTTGCAAATACTTCCATATTGTAGGCAGTATCACCGCTAGAGAGGAAAACGAGAGGGTTATTTTTGTCAGGACCAGCAAAGCCTTCTCTGCTGGCCTAAGCACAATTCATATTCTAGCATGTCTTCCACATAATTTTATTAATTTACTCCCAACAGTCTATTATTTCCATTTCATGGCATGGTTGCACTGTTTCCAATATGTGTAGTCCAGCATGTGCAAGATTTGCTTTTGTCAATCAGATTTCAGCTTCTATATGTTGCCGTGCGACTCTAAATTGTCTGTAGGTACAAATGTGAGTGTGAATGATTGTATGTGCCCTGCCTTAGGCTGGCAATCAGTTCAGGCTGTACGCTGCCTCTCGCCCAAAGTCAGCAGGGATAGGCTCCAGCGTAGTACCCTGCAACCCAAGTGAGGACAAGCGGCGTAGAAAACGGATGGATGGTTGGCGTTGCCGTGCTAATCTAATCGGCCCAGGGCCTTCAGAATCACATCACATGCATGCTATTAGCAATGGTGCGGTTTTCTTTAACCGAAGAGATTTCAGATTCACCTTACGGGGCCAGCTAGCAGGCCCACTGTGAGGTCAGCAGATGATCAGAGCAAAAAAAACGTTTGCTAAATCATCAGTGACAATGTACTGAAGGATAATGGGTGGATGTTAGTAAATATCTTGCTTTATTAATAATGGTGGTGTAGCGAACAGAACATACGAAGAGTCGTTTTGCATTTTCAGCGGCTGGATAGTGCAGTGGGTCATGATGCTGGTGCACGGCACAGGGGACCAGGGTTCGGATGTCGGTCTGAGTGGATATAGGGTAACATATACAGTATATATTATTACCTTTTAACTTTTTAACCATTCTAGCCAGTTAAGTACCCACTGAAGGCCCAGGCACCAAATGTGGATAGATGGGAATGTTGCCACGCCTACATAAACATACTTGCAAGCAACCCTGACAGCAGTTTCACCCTTAGCATTCCCTAGAGAAAGCAAATTGCCGACTCACAGCATTTCACATTTAATTCCCGAGCGCGTTTGCCAACAAAGAAGTCGACTATTCCAACTTGTGTAACTTGTTGCCAGACGGTGAACGCCACCGTCTCGTCACCCTGACAGAGATATCTCTATGTGAGATCAGTGAAATGGTGACATTTTAGACAGTATCTGTAATCAGATTGCGGACCAAAAAAAAGCTGGGCAGTCACAGTTCTAAAAATGTTATTTTTGTTCTGTTGAATTAGCGAGTCCTGAAGAATACAAAAGTTGTGGTTTCCTATAAAATTGCTGCGTCAGGGCTGTTGTGTACTCTTTCTACGCTGCAAATGCTCAGTAGGGTCGCGGGGGCATGCTGGAGCCTATCCCAGCTGACTGTGGGCAAAAGGCAGGGACTGGTCACAAGACAATCATACCTTATTGTTGATTACACCCAATTATACCCAATTTATAATGAATGTGAGAGGAAACCCACGCACCGGGAGAACATGCAAACTCCACACAGAGATGCCCAACGGAGATTCCAACCCCGATCCCCTGACTGCGTGGCCAACGTGACATCCACTCAACCACCCCGTTTCATGCCATCTTAAATCAGGGGTAGGAAACCTAGGACTCGGGATCCAGATATGGCTCTTTTGATGAACACACATGGTTCTCAGATGTTTATTTTAATTTAGCTTTTTATTCTTTACTATAGGGGTGTTCAAAGTGCCGCCCGAGTGATTTATTGGCCCGTGGCACAATCCAAAAATACAATTTAGCAAAAAACTTTACGGTAACGCGAAAAATGAAAAAATCTGTAGTAATATTATGATTTTTATTTTATTTTATGAAAACAAAGTAAAATATTAGCTATTAGCCAAAAAGAGTTGTAATTTTTGGAAAATTTGGAATAGTATTAGGAGAATAGTCATAATTACAAGAAAAGTTGAAAAAAATGGGAAAATAAAAAATTGCTTTAATTTTAAAAGTAGAAAGTCAAAGTATTAAGAGAAAAACCACCACAATTTTACAAGGATAAACTTGCAAACAAAACAATATAAAGTTGTAAATTTTTGAAAAATGTATATGGGAATATAGTTAAAACATTGTTGGAATAAAGTCCTACTTTTACATATTATATGTAATATTATTTTGTTTTATATTGTATGATGTTTTTTTTGCTGATGTTCTAAAGTGAGACATGACAGAAATCAGTGTTAGAAATATAAATAAATAAAATATAAATGAAATATAAATATAAAATCTTCTCAGCTTTAATCCATCCAATTCAGAGACTAATTATTCAAGTAATTACTTGCTTTAAAATGCAGACTGTTCAAAAATATGATCACGGAAATATATTTGAAAACATGTGGCTTTTGTGGCTTTTTGTCCAAAAGATTAAAGTATAATTGTGGGATGCTTTTAAGGAAGTTTTTAAATATTGTATTGCTATTTTGTATGTTTGCAATGTTTGTTTTGAGTTCTAGGTCCGTGTCTGCAAACTATGGATACTTTTGGAGAATCCCATTACACACATTATTATTATTGTTGTTATTATATGAGAATATCTCTGTATATTCATTTGAATAACACATTTTGGTCACTTGCTTATAAAAGCCTGAAAAAACGTTGATCAAAGATAATTTATTAATGCAGAACACTTTATATTCGTCTGCACCACCCAACAACCTACTGTCCCTCCAAAAGATGACATCCAAGCAAAGGTTGGCGATTTCAAAGGCACACTCACCATACTCCACGCCGCTCAGCAGGAAGATGAATCCGATGGTTACAAACGTCAACTTCTTTTTCCGTCCATGATCCATCGCGACAGGCTGCTAGACACCTTCGGCGTTCGCCCGCATTCTGGCTAGGAAACGTCCTCAGTCGGTCCACATAATTCTGCGGCAGCCCTGTGGCTATTTCTTTCAAGGGAAGGCGATGAAAACACGTAACACTTTTACATCAGCGGGAAGTGAGCAAAGAAGGGGACATTGTTGAATCCAAGAACAAGAAAAACAGGGTCTACCTTGAAAGGAAGAAGGTTGAACAAGCGCCGCACACGCTGCTCCTGCGCGTTTTTAAGCTCTCACGCGTCACTTCCGGGTGTCTGGTTACACCTCGACCAATCACGAACGCGGATTCGGCTCCAGTCCAGAATCCAATTATTATTTATTTTTTCTATTATTTAACTAAATGGGTTTAGGTACACTTAATTTGTTGTCTTCAACTAACCAGTTTCTAGGCAAAGAGTTATACACTGTTGTTCAATTTATCACTGAAGGGTTTTGCTGGACATCTTAGCAAACACAAATGTCAATTCTCATTCATTCATTTTCTATACCGCTTATCCTCGTTAGGGTCGCGGGTAGGCTGGAGCCTACCCCAGGTGACTTCAGGTGGGAGGTGGGGTACAACCTGAACTGGTCACCAGTCAATCGCAGAGAATGTTAATTCTTTATTTTCTAATTATTTTTGGACACTTAAATGTCTAAGACACTTGTTACCGTGTGTAATCAATCGTCACTGCTTGCAGGTGCAGTGGCTGTGCATGCTATAACGAATAGATACGGGCATTTGGCCGTGTTACTCAACGTCCTGTGACATCCATTACACACACATGTGACACTGTGGTGGAATTCTACACAACACTCTCTTTCAGCTCCAGCCTTAATTACATTCGGACTCGTGCCCACGTTTAGTGCTCGCTATTGTAAATGCAGGCGCCCGTGTGCTGATGCCTGAACTGTTTTCAGCCAGTAAGCTGTCCTCTTTCACTACATCCATAAACCTCCTCTTTAGTCTTCCTCTAGGCCTCCTATTCACTATCTCTCCTCTGGACAAGTACGAACCATCTCGGTCTGGCCTCTCTGACTTTATCCAAAACCTCTAGCATGTATTGTCCCTTTGATGTACTAATTCCTGATCCTGTCCATCCTGGTCACACCCAAAGAGAACCTCAGCATACTCATCTCTGCTACCTGCAGGTCTGCCTCCTGTCTTTACCTCAGCGGCACTGTCTCTAGACCAAACAAAATCACTGGTCTCACCAGTTCTGTACAACTTTCTTTTGATTTTTAACTAAAACTCTTCTATTGCACATCTAACACACTTTTCTCCCACCATTCAAGCCTGCCTACACACTTCTTCACCTCATTTCCACACTCTCCATTGCTCTGGACTGTTGACCCAAAGTACTTAAAATCATCTCTTCTCCCTGTAAACTCACTCCTCCATTTGGGTCCCTCTCATTCACACAATTTCAGTTTCAGTTTCTACTGTTGTAATATCACAGGAAGAAGACGACATCAGAACTGCAGTTTCAAAATAACAAAGCTTTATGTGATTTTCTTTCCCAAAAACTTTGAAGGACTCTTCCATCATTTAAAGACTTTGCAAAATGTATAAAAAGTCACCTATCTAATAAGCCTTTTCATTAAAAAAGAAATGTGTATATTTACATATTATGAGCAGATGATGATTTTAGAAGTGTCGCAAATAAGAATACAACATAGCTTCTACAGCACCTCCATGTATCAACACTGTCTACGATTCTTGGAAGGCCTTCTCCAAACTCTTGTTGGTTGATGTTTGCATGCAGACTGTGACAGGGGAGGATTGGGCTTCAGAATGCCAGTTTCTTCATGAGAAGGTACACCCTGGAGTCCACCTCGAAGCCGTGGAGGTTGTTGGCGTCTCCTTGCAGCCTCATGAGCAGGCCGCCATAAGAAACATAGGCAGAGCTAAAAGAGGAGGTGGCATGTTACAAGTGTGTAATATAAGACCGTATATTTAGGTAAAGCATCTTCACCTCTTCAATCATTCGTTTTACACAACAGATGGTAATAATTTGAAATAAACATAATGACGCCTTTTTACCTCACTTTCTGTCTCTCCTATAAGACTATTCCTCTCTACTACAGCGTACATTACAATTACATGCGTCAATGCCAGTCATGCCAATTAGACATTGTGTCATTTCGAGCCAGTTGCTGTCTTATTTGTAAAAGACTATTACGCCCATCCCTACTATGGACTAGGAATAATGCAAATACTGCAAGAGGTCATTAGATGATGTCGGAAAAACAAAACAATTATATGTATTACAGGCCAAGAAATAAAGATTACTCACAGGCGCGTTGCAGCTTCAGTTGATGTCTCATCGCCCTCAATCTTATAAACTTTCCCGTACATCACATAGTCAAATTGATCCGCCCTGGAAAATGATACACAATTACAGTACACTGAATATCATTTTAATAAACACTATGTTATTTACCACCAGTGGATTCGTACCTTGACGGTCTGTCGTCCTGCGGATTGTACTCCCCATCATCCGGCGTTCCGTCTTCGTATAACGTGCTGGCAATGACCAATCTGAACTTGTCACCTAAACGAGATGAACACACACGTTGTGACGTTACTTTATCTTAACCTAAATACGCTGACAGGTTTACACCCACAGCTTCAATGACCTGAGTACATGATTCTGAGTGGGACATAAGTGACTTAATTGTCAGGCCAAGACGCAACCAGATGAGTGTGGAGGTGTGTCCTTACCGAGATCCACAGGGTAGATTTGAATGTTTACATCTAAAATGAGGTCCATCTTGAAAGACTCACTTTCACAATGCAGACGAGACACTGTGGGGAAATAATCAGCAAAAAGGCATACGTCACTTTTGGCTTGGATGCAATGTAAACCGAAGGAAGATTCTAAAAAGGATTGCATGGATCAGAAACAACTACGATCAAGCGATGGAAAGATTCTGTTCACTTGTGCCCACAGGGGGGCAATGCTGCAAAACTGTTGATAAAGTACACAAACTAATATGTGTAGAGGGTGGTTTTGATTTTATGGACTAAAACTAAAAATGAATACATGTGAAAACAAAGGAGATTCAATAATACAAACATGAATCAGTAATTAATCAAAAATACACACCCGCTCAAAGCCTTTGCTTTAGTTTTTGGCAGGAATTTCCCCTTGCGGGACTAATAGGGTGTAAGGGAGGGGTGTCAAACTCCAACAACAAGATTGTGTAGGTTTTCTTTCCAGCCGGTCACCACAGCAGGTAATTTTAATGATCAACACCTCCTTCAATTTGGAGGATGGAGGTGTTGAATCAATTAAATTACCTGCTTTAGCGTCCGGCTGGAAAGAAAACCTGCAGTGTCTCGGCCCTCCAAGGCACGAGTTTGAGACCCCTGGTATAAAGTATTTCTTATCTTTGTCGTCAGCTCGAGGCATCCGGTAGTAAATGGAAACAATAAATGAAAAAGACAAAACGGGGAAATAAGCCTAAAAATTGAAAAAAAAACAAAGACAATACAGAAAAAGCAAAGATTAAGTGTAAAAAAAATATGACACCACATTTGTATACGTTTGTATGATTGATTTTCTTTATATTTCCTCGTTTCCTTTTAATTTTTTAAAACACAGTTTGGTAATCTCGCAGTGCAGCAGCCTAAACCGGGAAGCCCAGATTTCCCTCTCCCACTCTACTTTGTCCAGCTCCTCCCATGTTCCCAGGCCAGCTGAGAGACATAGTCTCTCCAACGTGTCCTGGATCTTCCCCGAGGCCTTCTACCGGCCGGACGTGCCCTGAACACCTCCCCAGGGAGGCATCCTAACCAAATGCTCAAGACACCGCTTCTGGTTCCTTTCAATGTGAAGGAGCTGCGCTTCCACTCAGAGTCTCTCCGAGATGACAGTGTGAGAAGCATTGTTATCAGGGAGAACCACCCTGTGGAAAAAACTCATTTTGGCCGCTTGTACCCGCGATCTTGTCCTTTCGGTCACTACCCAAAGCTCATTTTAAATATGAATATAAATAATATAAATTATATATATATATATAGAGAGAGAGAGAGAGAGAGAGAGAGAGAGAGAGAGAGAGAGAGAGAGAGAGAGAGAGATAAATAGATATCTAGATAGATAGAGAGCAATAGTTTCTATAATTAAACTAATAGTTTAATTATAATTTCTATAACTAAACTAAAGCACCTTCCTGGCACTTTCAGCTGGCATTACAGTCATTACAAACCTCTGTCAAACTTCTTGCCATCTGGATCGATGTCTTTCACGTCAAAGATATCCTCAAAAAGAATCCCGGCCATTTGTTTCCCTAAATGAAAAACAACAAATTTGAACAGAAACACTCAAGTGTTTACAACTCGGCTAAAATGTTGCTCCTCTAGGGGTTCACTACATCGTACCATGATGCTATGTTTTGTAGTTGGAAATTACAACTAAAATACCACACCAAGACTAACTTAACTTAGATAACTATGTACAGAGTACATTTGAAAACAAGAAGGTATCGCCGTACTAGCCACACGTCACTCCCAAGTGTCCTACAATGCTAGCAGGCTAGCTAGCTGTTAGCTGCTGGCTTCCTTTACCTCAAGTTATTTGGAGCTGGTGAGCAACGTTATTCCGTATTGTACAAAAACTAGACGTTCCAGCACTAGCTTCGGTTGTGTGGCAACGTGTGTAATTTTATAATATGCGCTTATTTTCCTGTTTGGTTAAATCTCCATCCATTCATTCATAACATCGTGAGCGGATGAAAGAACGTGCACAGCCTTTGACCCGCCATGTACTTCCGGTAACGTAACGGCGTGTGCTGTAAACATTTTGTAATATTGTGGAGAAATGTTGTCGTTACGCCTAAACACACACTGTTGTTTTTATGTTGCCGTTGACACTGGGAATATCTGACTTTGGAGGAAACAAATATTTTAAAAAGTGCTTTACGACATTTACGTCCGCTTTCCAGCCGTAACCTTGTGGTTGCTATGCAGTTTGTTGATCATCTGTTTACGGTTGCTAGCTAACGGGTGATACCAGCGTAGAATGCTTTTTATAACACTTATATTATATTGTGACTTCTGGAGAGAGGATACATGCTGTAACATAATGGTATCTTACCTTTCGGCTGTGGGAGCAAGGTGAGAATGATAGTTTTGACGTCCTCCGTTAAAATACGGACCACTAGCATGCATGCTAGCAGTGGCTCGTTTGCCTCGTTTTAATAGAAATCGTGTTGCTGTATAGTTTACGATGGAAAAGTAAACACACAAGCTGGTTTAAGGGCGCCAAAAAGTAAATAAAGATGGTGTCCGCATTTTTAGATAAGAAAAAGGACACCGTCTAGATAGTCGAACTTGCATTGCTAGCATGTACGGTATGCTTTGTGTTTACAGACTTTGCAAACGATAATGCAGGCTTCGGTTAAAGAAATTGGATTCAATGAAGTGCACAAGTAGGAGGAATACGCTGGAATCAACAAAGACGCCAAGGCAGAAATACAATCTTACATGAGGTGAAGATCAATTTGCCTTCTACACGTGATTCAAACAAGTTGTTGACACTCACATGAGTTTCAAAGGGCAAGCCAAGATGGGGGACATCTTAGCCACTGAGGCCAATTTGCTAGGGATGATCAAGGAGGTAGGAGGATAGCATAATATCGGGAAGCAATGTCAGTCTTTGTCGTCTTTCATTGGTTCTTTTTGCTTATGTTTATATTGCCCATAGTACCTCAAAGTTGAACAGTTTGACGAGACTGCTCTCAGCTTTGACAAGGAGTGCAAAAGCAAGGGAAAGCTTGTGTCCAAGCCTCAAGGAAATGCTCTTAGGGACTTAAAGACTCATGTAATCCAGGTACCGTGCATTGCAATGGGACAACTGGGATGCACGACTGGTTTGTTTCACTTTTAAATGATGTTTGCTCTTACCCATTACCTTTTTATCACCATACGCAGAAAGACCTACTCGGCGCGTTCGATGGTGGGGACTACAAGGTGTTCTTTGAGCTCTGGACGGAGAATATTCCATATGATGTAAACAACACCGAGGCCCGAAAGCTGGAGTTCTACCTTCACATTCACTTTACCATCTACCCACTGAGAAGCCATCCTGGAAGACACGTATGTTGATGGCGTCGTCTTGCATTTTTATTATTAAAAATAGGGGTGTCCAAAATGCAGCCCCTGGAACTTTGAGGCCCACAGCTGTTTTTCTTTTTTTTGTTGTTGAAACTTAATGTTGTTTTTTTATTGCGAAACATTGTAAATATACAATTTAACATGAACATTTAAAAATAAAAAATTGAAAAAGGGTCCAGTAGTTTTGCAAGAATGAAGTGAAAATAATATGAGAAAAAAATCACTTTATTTTATTTGCACAATGTTGAAATAATAAAGAAATAAAGACAGTTATTAGAGAAACAAACAAACAATCATTTTTGGAAACCTAGTTTGAGTTGAGGTTGATTTATTATGGGAATAATGTACAAGAATAAAATTTACATAGTTCATAGAGAAATGAAACAAAACAGATGTAATTTTATAAGAATAAAGCGGAATACTAAGATAAATAATGAGGGGGGGAAATCAGAATTTTAGGGGAATAAACTGAGGATAAAATGTTGTTTTTGTAGCACAGAGTTGGAAAAATAATCAATATTTTAACAAAAAAAAAAGATCATTTTTTGAAAAGTTGCTTGGAGAAAAAGTTATATTATGGGAAGAAATCAAAATATTATGAGAATAAAGTCATAATATTAACAGAAAAAATGTAGCAAAAAATATTTGTGAAAAAGGTTGAATATTAGGGAAATTATAAATAGTAAAAATGATTGGGGAGGAGCAAAGAGCAAAGTGGGTGCCAATAATACAATTTTTACTGATACCAAAAAGCTTAAATACTGTTTTTTATTGTTGCTTTAGAAAATATTAAAGTGACCTTTGCATCCTTTTATTTTTTGGTATGTGGCCTTTGCAGGAAAAGGTTTTGATTCGCCTAAATTAAATGATGAGATCATACTTTTCCTAACAGCATAGCAAGTTTTTTCAGGGTTTTATAAGCTGGTTTGTGCAGGTAAGAAAGTGAAAAGCACAGCTGCTCGAGATGTCCACTAAGCTGCGCTGTTGGTCAGAATGTTGCATTACATTACATTACCAGTTCAGAATCAGAAAAAACTTTTTCGCCATTTTAAGTGAACAATTCACGAACTAGGAACTTTCTTTGACTATTTGGCTCAAATAGTCAAATAGTAGTTAAAGCAATCTTGCTTTGTGGTGGGAGGCTCACCAAGAGGTGGGTTTGCAAACTTTCTTTGAAAGCTTCTGACTGAAATATGATTGTCTCCAGGACCGGGCAGAGTTTGAAAAGAGGATTTCTTATTTCAAGAAGTACCTGGAGACACGAGGAGGAGCGCTGAGCCAGGCCTCAGAATTTTTGCCTTACTATGCTTTGCCTTTTGTGTCCAATCCGAGCAACCATCCCTCCTTCAAGGATCTCTTTAAGGTTCTCAGATGTGTTATTCGATTCTTGTCATTTACACAAGTACTATTTTTTCCTTAGAGCCATAGTTTCAGTTAACAAAACTACATGCTCTTTCACGTTTTCTTGATTTAGGATTCCTGGATACCAAAGTTGAAGAAGAAACTTGAAGCATTTCTGCCTGTGACACTCAAGCCTTCCAACTGTCCGAGGCTGCTGATGTTATATGTATCCTTTACTTTGGCGCTTGAGTTTGAAGTGCACTGGTTAAGCAGGGGGTCTCCACAGAAAATGGATGGACGGGGCTCTAAAGTGCTGCCCCGGGGGCCATTTGCAGCCCGGAGCTTGTTTTTCCATTGGCCCGCAGCACATTGTAAAAATGAGATAAACCTAAAAAACCCATAGCAAAAAAATAGAGGAAAAGGGAAACTCTACAGAGAAGAAATGTTGATACTGATAACACAAAGCTTTCTCTTGAAATACATATAAGTAATAATAATAAAAACTATATTAAATACAAATCATATTTAATTATAATAATTTTATTGTATTATTATTTTTTTGTCTAGCATCATAACAGCTGAATGAAAGCCAAACTGCCTTTTAGTGCTGAGCAAATTTGCTTTGCCAAGCTTCATAATCTATAGAAGGCTCCCCTTGAGTGGGGGTTGGGATGGGCGGGGTGAAGAGGTATGGACAATGAAGGAAAAGGTGCAGAAGAAACTCAAGAAAAAACAATATTATAAACAATAACAACCATGGCGATAACCACAATACCAACAACAACCAGAACAATGACAAAAAGACAGGAACAAAGAAAAACAAAACAGAACCTCAGAAACAATGACAATGCACTGTCAACAATGATACACTTAACATTCCCGATTGTAGTTTGCTTGTAAGGAAAGCCAGAGAAAACCCTGCAGAGCAGAAAGGCAAGTAAAGGACAACAGTACTTGTTCTTACTGGAAATCTGAGGATCATTTTTCATCCTTCAGTTGGCTACCTCCATGAAACTAAACCCTAGCCTGGCTGGCTGGCGATCAGAGACTATAGATTAACCTATTAGTTACACTGTAATTTCTAGAGCCGAGAAAAGAAAATAGTTTTTTGTGTTCATATAGCTTTGCATAAAGTATCTTATTTGAAGTGTTTAAGTTTAAATTAAATTAAGCGTTTAAATTAAGCGAATCTTTTGTTGTGCAAACACTCACACGGCCGACGTGTCACACATACATTAAATAAACGGCTACCTGGCTAACTTTTATTTGTTACATTAGAAATCAGCATACCGGAAGAGTGCTTGTCAATTCAAGCGTGACAGCTGTGTTATTCCACGTAAAGGTGTTTGAGAATTTCCCAAGACCGGTTCCATCCCTCCCTGCAAAACAAACTAGTATCAACCACGTATCCAAGCCGGCTTGGCGTCACACCGTAAAATGGATTATCTTAATCCTATACAAATCGTCTGTGGGAGGGCAGAACCCGCTCTCAACAGGATGTGCACTGTACAAGGACTCACAATTGTTATGTATCCTTTATGATTACCTGTATGTTACACGGGGAGGGGCAGCACAAGAGAAATGTTGGGGTGGTCAAATGACGAGTGCTGACGTGTGTTCTTTAACAGATGGCACGCAGAAGGAGGGCGGGAAGAGTTCCAAAGGTAAATGTCCCACTGTTTCCTTTTAATGGTCATTTTGTAACAAACATTATAGATTTATAGATTCAAGACAACAGAAGCAAGATGAATATGAAGTCGTCAGCTTAGTTTTAATAAGGAGGTAACATAACGACAAGTCAAACCACTCTGGGGTTTCTCCAAAGTGGAGAAAGTAGTACTGTTGACACCTCTCATTTTGTGTTGGTGCAGATCTCGTTTGTGTGCAGTGCGTATACTAACATTGATGCATAATAAAATAATCAGATATTGTTTATTTCAAGATATAACGTTAGTGTTTCCCACAGGGGTCTGATTTCTCTCCAAACATAGTTGGCAACACTGAACCCTCCCGCTACATCTTCTTATTCTCTGGCAGACCGCATGTATTTTAATGTTGCTAACAGGTTGTAGAAAATCTATATGTGGTGAAAAATGTGATGTGCGAATCGATACTGAAACATTGACACCAGCTAAAGTCCATTCTCAAATCAAATATCTCTACTTGTGAAACTTCAGATATATGATGTTCTTCTATGTTTTTTTCTGTTCTATATTAGCTTGGTTATAAGCGGCATAGAAAATGAATGAATTAATGGATGAATATTGCACATCACACCGCTACCGCTGTGTACTTCAGCGTCAGTAAATTACTATGATGGCTTGTATTCTTTATGGTATGATTTAAAGTACTGTGCACTACCTTTTCTAATTACACATTAGTGGTATTTGCACACAGTATTGCCGATATCAGCCTGAATTTTGCCCAGTATCGGATCGGAAATGAAATCAGTGGTATTGCACATCACAAGTGGCTGGCCCTTACACATACATTAATGTATTAGACCAGTTCTGTGGGTGTTCAGGATGCTTAAGTGTCTGACTAGGTCATTGTCTTTTAACAAATTCTTCATACATGTTTCTGTAAATGACATACCGCAATAATTAAAAGGGGAAGAAGGATGACGGCATGTGTCCATTGTAAGTATTGGACTCAATTCCATTTTCCATTTTTGCTGTAAACTGAAGTCAATAAATAGTACTGAATGTGTATGCCCAGTTGCTAATTGGAAAGGATTTTTTTTCTGTGTAGACTGCATTTAGTCTTTGACTGCCAAACACAGTGAGAGATTCACAATTGCTCACAAAATAAAAATTCACAAATGTACTCTTCAGAAAAGTACAAAAAAAAACAACATACAACAATATATTGCGATTCAATAATTTTATCTCATCATTATGTTACACACTTCTACACTGTGTATGCTAGCAGTCCCGCCTCCACACAGCGAGACAAAGAGGCTGTATGTCTGACGAGGGCTCACTCTGTTCATGCTGTGTTTCAGTGGAACAAATGTGCCGAGGTGCTGAAACCATTGTACAGTGAAGAGTGAACCCTCTTCCTGCCTGTTTGGAGGCGTAAGACGAGAAATTCTGAGACTAATGTTTTATGGAGTGATGAATTTTAAATATTATTGTTATAATGAATTTCTCTGTACTGGGAGAAAGCTACCCGTGATGCTCTCTACAGAGGGAAATCTGAGTGAAAGTGTGGCTCTCGTTGAACAGACCTGCCCTGACATACATGATGAAAGTTTTACATGCATGTATACGTTTGCTTTTTGTGACAAATAGTTGGCTCTTAGTCACGTTGACATCCACCTGTTCTATTCAAAGTGCAACCTGCAAGTCAGAATCTTCATCATGCATACTGTAGCTTGTCTACTGTCAGAGCTCGATATACAGTGGTGTGAAATTATTATTTTGCATGTTTGTCACACTTAAATGTTTCTGCTCATAAAAAATAGTTAATTCTTAGTTAAAGATCCATCCTTTTTCCTCTGCTTATCCGGGTCGCAGGGGCAGCAGCTTCAGTAGGGAAGTCCAGACTTCCCGGTCCCCAGCAACCTCTTCCAACTCCACCGGGAGGACACCAAGGCGTTCCCAGGCCAGCTGTGAGACATAGGCCCTCCAGCATGTCCTAGGTCTCCCGGGGGCCTTCTCCCGACTGGGCATGCCCGAAACACCTCACCAGGGAGGCGCCCGGGAGGCATCCGGACTAGATGCCCGAGCCACCTCAACTGGCTCCTCTCGATGTGAAGGAGCAGCAGCTCTACTCTGAGCTCCTTCCGGATGGCCGAGCTCCTCACCCTATCTCTTAGGGTGAGTCCCGCCACCCTACGGTGGAAACTCATTTCCGCCGCTTGTAACCGCAATCTCATTCTTTCGGTCATGACCCATAACTCATGACCATAGGTGAGGGTGGGAACGTAGATCGATCGGTAAACAGAGAGCTTTGCCTTCCGGCTCAACTCTCTCTTCACCACGACGGTCCAGTACAGCGGCTGAATTACTGCAGATGCTGCACAGATCCGTCTGTCGATCTCACGCTTCAACCTTCCCTCACTCGTGAACAAGAACCCGAGATACTTGAACTCCTCCACCTGAGGCAAGACCTCACTCCCAACCCGGAGGGTAGAGTCCACCCGTTTCCGACTGAGAACCATGGCCTCGGATTTGGAGGTGCTGAGTCTCATCCCAGAAGCCTTACACTCAGCTGCAAACCGCTCCAGTAAACGCTGAAGGTCACAGCCTGATGAGGCCATAAGGACCACATCGTCTGCAAATAGCAGAGACGAGATCCTAAGGTCCCCAAGCTGGACTCCCTCAACGCCTTGACTGCGCCTAGAAATTCTGTCCATGAAGATTATGAACAGAATCGGTGACAAAGGGCAGCCTTGGCGGAGGCCAACGTTCACCGGAAACAAGCTCGACTTACTGCTGGCAATGCGAACCAGGCTTCTCCTACGATTGTACAAGGACCGAATGGCACGTAGTAGCGCGCCACCAATCCCGTACTCCCGAAGCACCCCCCACAGGACACCACGAGGGACACGGTCGAATGCCTTTTCCAGGTCTACAAAGCACATGTAGACCAGTTGGGCAAACTCCCACATACCCTCCAGTACCCTTGCAAGGGTGTAGAGCTGGTCCAGTGTTCCGCGACCGGGACGAAAACCACATTGCAGCTCCTATAACTGAGGTCCGACTAACGGTCGTAACCTTCTCTACAGCACCCTGGAGTAGACTTTCCCATGTGATCCCCCTATAATTGGAACACACCCTCTGGTCACCCTTTTTAAAAATGGGGACCACCACCCCGGTCTGCCAATCCAGAGGTACTGTTCCTGACTTCCATGCAATGTTGTAGAGGCGTGTCAACCAACACAGTCCCCCAACATCCAGAGCCTTGAGGAATTCCGAGCGGAACTCGTCTAGCCCCGGAGCCTTGCCACTGGGGAGTGACTTAACTACCCCAATTACCTCAGCCACAGTGATAGAACTGTCCACGTACGTATCCTCAGACTCTGCTTTCTCTACGGAAGGCATGTCAGTGGAATGAAGAAGGGCCTCGAAGTATTCCTTCCACCGACCAACTATATCCACAGTCGAGGTCAGCAAGCACCCGTCCGCACTGTAAACAGTGTGAACTGGTGGCTGCTTCCCTTTACTGAGGTGTCGGACGGTTTGCCAGAACCTCTTCGAGGCCGACCGAAAGTCGTGCTCCATAGCCTCACCGAACTCCTCCCACACCCGAGTTTTTGCCTTGACCACTGCTGAAGCCGCGTGCCGCTTGGCCTGCCGGTACCTGTCAGCTGCTTCGGGAGTCCCGTAAGCCACCCATGCTTGATAGGACTCCTTCTTCAGCTTGACAGCAGCCCTAACCCCCGGTGTCCACCATCGGGTTCAGGGCTTGCCACAACGCCTGGCACCGAACACCTTGCGGCCGCAACTACAACTAGCTGCCTGCGGAATACGGACCATTCGGACTCAATATCCCGGTCCTCCCTCGAGATGCAGGCGAGCTCTGCCGGAGATGACAGTTGAAGACTGGACGAACGGGGGACTCTGCCAGACGTTCCCAGCACACCCTCACTACGCGTTTGGGTTTGCCAGGTCTGTCCGGCATCCTTCCCCGCCATCTAATCCAACTCATCACCAGGTGGTGGTCAGTTGACAGCTCAGCCCCTCTCTTCACCCGCGTGTTCATAACATGCGGACGCAGGTCTGATGATACGACCACAAAGTCGATCATAGACCTGTGACCTAGGGTGTCCTGGTGCCAAGTGCACTTGTGGACATCCTTATGTTTGAACATGGTGTTTGTTATGGACAAACTGTAATTCGCACAGACGTCCAGCAACAACACACCGCACGGGTTCAGGTCAGGGAGGCAGTTCTTCCCAACCACGCCCCTCCAAGTCACACTGTCATTGCCCACATGGGCATTGAAGTCTCCCAGCAGAACTATGGAGTCACCGGCTGGGGTGCTCTCCAGAACCCTTCTGATAGACTCCAAGAAGGCTGGGTACTCTGAACTGCCGTTGGCGCGTACGCACAAACCACAGTCAGGACCCTTTCCCCAGCCATAAGGCGTACGGGAAATAACCCTCTCGTTTACTGGGGATGACTCCAGCAGAGAGGCACCAAGCCGGGGAGCTAACAATAAGCCCACACCAGCTCGCCGCCTCTCCCCTGCAGCAACTCCAGAGAAGAAAAAGGTCCAGCCCCTCTCGAGGAAGTTGGTTCCAGAGCCCAAACTGTGG
This sequence comes from Oostethus manadensis, assembly GCA_024372805.1. NCBI lineage: Eukaryota > Metazoa > Chordata > Actinopteri > Syngnathiformes > Syngnathidae > Oostethus > Oostethus manadensis. The sequence goes on from QODF01000019.1 coordinate 1,865,641, forward strand.
GTTGAGGTGAGTCCGACTATATCTAGTCGGAATCTCTCCACCTCTTTCACAAGCTCGGGCTCCTTCCCCACCATAGAAGTGACATTTTATGTCCCAAGAACCAGATTTGGTCGCCAAAGACCAGGTCGCCCGGACACCCGCCCTCGACCACTGCCCAAATCACAAAGCACCGGACCCTTATGCTTGCCCCTGCAGGTGGTGGGTCTGCGGGGGGGGAGTTCCCGTGTGGCTTCTTTGGGCTAGGCCCGGCCAGGCCCCACGGGTGAAGACCTGGCCACCAGGTGCTCGCCTGCGAGCTCCTCCCCCAGGCCTGGCTCCAGGGTGAGGCCCCGGTATCCCACGTCCGGGCGAGGTGCGGTCACTCTTCACGTTTTTCGTCTTAGGGGTCTTCTGAATCACTCTTAGTCTGTCCCGTCACCTAGAACCTAGGCATGACATTAAAAAGGCTGTTCATGCTAGAAAACCCTCAAAAAAGCTGAATTACAACAATTCTGCAAAGATGAGTGGGCCAAAGTTCCTCCAGAGCAATGTAAAAGACTTGTTGCACGTTATCGCAAATGTTTGATTGCAGTTATTGCTGCTAAGGGTGGCCCAACCAGTTATTAGGTGCAGGGGCAATTACTTTTTCACACAGGGCTATGTGGGTTGGATTTTTTTTCTCCCTAAATGGTAAAAACATTCATTTAAAAACTGCATTTTGTGTTTACTTGTGTTATCTTTGACTAATATTAAAATATGTTTGATGATCAGAAACAGTCAGGAAGGGGGCAAATAGTATTTCACACCACTGTACATGTCCGCTCATTGCATCGCATATCTGTTGCTATCTCATCACTTGCAGCAAGGGTAGGAAACCTACGGCTCGGAAGCCAGATGTGGCTCTTTTGATGACCACATATGGCTCTCAGAAGTTTCTAAACACTATAACATTTATTTATCTTAAATTATTATTTTTCAAATATATGTAACATATCTTGCTTTGCAACAGGGATGTTTGAAATAAACTAATAATTATGAGAAAAGTTGAAAAAAATGGGAAATAAAAAAAGCGAAAAATTAAAAAAATTCTGTAATTTTATGAATTGTATAAAATATCAAGAGAAAAAAAGTCACAATTTTAGGAGAATAAACTTGTACTATTACAAGTAAAAACAATGTCATTTTAGTATTAGAGTTCATTTTTATTTTTTAAATGTCGCAATATTAAGAAACAGAATAATATAAAGTTGTGATTTTTGGAATATTAGGTTGGGGAAAAATTAATTTGGGAATACAGTTAAAATATTGTGGGAATAAAGTCATAGTATGACAATAAAATATTTAATTTTTGTTTTATAATGTATAATGTTTTGTGTATTTTTTTTCTGACATTTTAAAGTAATGACAGTGTAAGAAATAACATTCAAAATATAAAACCTTCTCGGCACTTTCATCCATCCAGTTCAGAGACTTATATCTTCTAAAATTGTAGTTGTATTGACTTTTTAAAAAATAGGATATGGCTCTCACCAAAATACATCTGAAAATATGTGTAGTTTATGGCTCGCTTAGCCCAAAAGGTGCCCGACCCCTGCCTTACAGTACATATTTGAATCATTGAGTTTTGTAATAGGATACATCTGGGCGGCCGCACGGTGGCTGAGTGGTTAGCACATTGGCCACACAGTCAGGAGATCTGGAAGACCTGGGTTCAGATCTCCGTTGGGCATCTCTGTGCGGAGTTTGCATGTTCTCCCCGTGCGTGCGTGGGTTTTCTCCGGGTACTCCGGTTTCCTCCCACATTCCAAAAACATGCATGTTAGGTTAATTGGTGACTCTAAATTGTCCATAGGTATGAATGTGAATGTGAATGTTTGTTTGTCTATATGTGCCCTGCGATTGACTGGCGACCAGTCCAGGGTGTACCCCGCCTCTCGCCCAAAGTC
>QODF01000019.1:1877650-1900009 GCA_024372805.1 Oostethus manadensis
CCGTTAGTCGAACCTCGGTTAGAGGAGCTGCAATGTGGTTTTCGTCCCGGTCGCGGAACACTGGACCAGCTCTACACCCTTGCAAGGGTACTCGAGGGTATGTGGGAGTTTGCCCAACCAGTCTACATGTGCTTTGTAGACCTGGAAAAGGCATTCGACCGTGTCCCTCGTGGTGTCCTGTGGGGGGTGCTCCGGGAGTACGGGATTGATGGTCCGCTTCTACGTGCCATTCGGTCCTTGTACAATCGAAGCAGGAGCCTGGTTCGCATTGCCAGCAGTAAGTCGAGCTTGTTTCCGGTGAACGTTGGCCTCCGCCAAGGCTGCCCTTTGTCACCGATTCTGTTCATAATCTTCATGGACAGAATTTCTAGGCGCAGTCAAGGTGTTGAGGGAGTCCAGCTTGGTGACCTTAGGATCTCGTCTCTGCTATTTGCAGACGATGTGGTCCTTATGGCCTCATCAGGCTGTGACCTTCAGCGTTTACTGGAGCGGTTTGCAGCTGAGTGTGAAGCTTCTGGGATGAGACTCAGCACCTCCAAATCCGAGGCCATGGTTCTCAGTCGGAAACGGGTGGACTGTACCCTCCGGGTTGGGAGTGAGGTCTTGCCTCAGGTGGAGGAGTTCAAGTATCTCGGGTTCTTGTTCACGAGTGAGGGAAGGTTGGAGCGTGAGATCGACAGACGGATCGGTGCAGCATCTGCAGTAATGCGGTCGCTGTACCGGACCGTCGTGGTGAAGAGAGAGCTGAGCCGGAAGGCAAAGCTCTCTGTTTACCGATCGATCTACGTTCCCACCCTCACCTTTGGTCATGAGTTATGGGTCATGACCGAAAGAATGAGATCGCGGATACAAGCGGCGGAAATGAGTTTCCTTCGTAGGGTGGCTGGACTCACCCTAAGAGATAGGGTGAGGAGCTCAGCCATCCGGGAGGAGCTCAAGAGTAGAGCCGCTGCTCCTTCACATCGAGAGGAGCCAGTTGAGGTGGCTCGAGCATCTAGTCCAGATGCCTCCCGGGCGCCTCCCTGGTGAGGTGTTTCGGGTATGCCCAGTCGGGAGAAGGCCCCCGGGAAGACCTAGGACACGCTGGAGGGACTATGTCTCACAGCTGTCCTGGAAACGCTTTGGTGTCCTCCCGATGGAGCTGGAAGAGGTCGCTGGGGACCCCGTCTGGACTTCCCTACTGAAGCTGCTGCCCCCGCGACCCGGACCCGGATAAGCGGTGGAAAATGGATGGATGGATTTATTGTATTTGTATTTTCCGTTTACTTTTTTTCTTTGCAATTACCGGATGGCTAATGCTGGCAACAAATGGCAAAGACATACAAGGATCGTCCTTTTGCCAGGGTGACTAGTCCCATCCAGGCTGTTAGCCACTTCTCTCATATGGACTCCCATCGTGTGCCTGGTGGCGTGATGTTGCTTCCTGTCCGTCACCCGTGCTAAGAGCTACATTTAAACATAGCTATATAGTCCCGGCAAGCAGGAATTGTGTGATCAGGTATGGAATAGTCACCCTGGCAGAAGGATTGTCTTTTGTCGCCAGCTTGAGCCTCTGGTAAATGCAATGATAAAAAGCAAATGGAAAAGCCAAAGACAAAACAGGAAGACAAAATGGAAAAAGCAAAGACCAAATATAAACAGATTATGACCACATTTTTATATTGTTGTATTATTGATTCTCTTTGTATTTCCTTTTCATTTTGGCGCTCCCGTGATTCCATAAGGAAGCCACGACAGACTGACTGACACAAATATTTCTAATGTTTAATCAACCTTTATCATCACATCTCCAATGTAGGAGGAGCCAGCAGACGATCATGATAGAAAATGATCTCATAGGTTGGCTCGTGGATGAGCTCCATGACTCAGACTGTCTGAGTGATTCCACCCTGGAGTATTCTGCAGCTCTTCTTATGAACTTGTGCCTGCGAACAAAAGGTAAGGCAAGGGATGTACGTAAAAGTCATATTCCAGTCGAGTACGCACACGATATTCTACCAAAGTCATGCTTTGTTATGCTTTACAAACAATATTCAGCTGCAGCATCCAATATGAATATGAGGTCATTTTTTTTGTGTGAATGTCGGGATTGTGTGCAAATTAACTGCCTGTGTTCATACAGGGAAAAGGAAGTGTGCGGAGAACGCCAAACACGTGCTCAAGGTGCTAACTGACCTCCTGGGACATGAGAACCATGAGGTGACTTCTACATCTCTTAATACCAGCAAACGATGGTCATAGACTGACACAAAAGCAGAAAAGTATACAAACAGTACAGTAGAGGGATGTCCATACTCACCACTAATGAATGGTAAGGTGCAGGCAGATGGAATCGTGGTCAGTTCCACTTTTGCAGCTCACGGCAACTATGGTGTGTTCGAGGACCACAAAGCAAAGTGTGAAATCTCAACGCTTGACAAAAAAAAGGCATACAATAGTGGAGTGTACTGTATCTAGCCACACATGAGGCAAACTATGAGCACGTTAATGCAGTTGTACATCACTGCGCTGGAATTTCACCACTGCAGCACTAATAAAGTTATATCCTTTTTTAAAAGTACTAAACATCCACATTCAGAACAGTACATGCTGATGCACGCGTACCTGTTCCTTTGCAGATTCGGCCATACGTAAATGGAGCCCTGTACAGCATCTTGTGTATCCCGTCTGTGAGACAAGAAGCAAAAGAGATGGTGAGAACGGAGATGTCCCCCGCTTGCAGACATCTCACTTTGCTTTGCTTTTCCTGTTTAATGTTGCAACACACCGAGCAGGTGTTCAGGCTTACCCAGCTGCTCCTTTTTTTTGCAGTTGTGTTTTGCTTTAGGGATTCAAAACATGTTGGAAAACTACACTCATAATCTTCTGAAGCTTTTGAAATGTGCAAAAAGGAAATCCTTTTGTCAGACTCATATTATTTTTCTCCTGGAATGTTTTGCTTGCTGGTGTAGAGTGTGGATGAGATCCTTTGCTGCTACAGCAAAGAGGACAACCCCGATCTTAACAGGCAAATCGGCTTCATCATTAAAGAGCTCAACTCAGGTCAGTGCATGCTCGTGTAGCATTACTTCACTTGCAGCTCCTAGTGCGGCTATACGACACATTCTCCGAACCTGCTGACTAAAAACCTGACAACACGTGATGTTTTAGACATCAAGGCGCTTTCCATGCTATTTAACGCGCGTGATGGCAGTGGACACGAAAGGCGACAATTGTTACTGTTCTCTCAAACGTCCTGTACTTCATCGGTATCGATCTGTGCAGAAGAAAGCGTGTGCATGTTTTTTCAATAATGACTCCCGCTGGTAATTACTCTCCAGGATGCAATTACGGTTCACATCAGAGCTGCTCAATTCAACAGTTTTTTTGTGTCCAGGATTAAATCATCAATAAGGAAAAGATCCATTGTGATCATTTTATCATCACTATACCTCAGTAATGTAAGAATTACAAGCACGGAATTTCCATTTCACTTAAGACATAGCAATTTCTAAACATACATACAACATCCTTGTAAAGATCTCTGCAGGTTCGAAGAACATGGCATTAATAAATGTACTATATCCTGCTAATATAAATAATAAATAATCTATTATTCTTAGCTGGAAATTAAGAGTGAAATGTCTTTTACCATAAACCCATCCAGCTGAGGAAGAAGGGCCAGAGTCAGACGACGAAGAGGATGAGGATGACAATGATGTAAGTCAATACTTTGATGATTCACAGAAAGTACAAGTCACACAGATTTTGGGTAAGAGTTTAAAAAAACAAAGGGGAAAATTAGTTAAACCAAAAAGAAATGTCACATATTTTCTAATGTATTTCCGTGAGAGCCATATTTTTCATATTTTTTAACCGTGATTACAACTAAAAGTGTGCATTTTCAAGAAGTAATTACTTGAATAATTAGTAATTAGTCTCTGAATTGAATGGATGAAAGTCCTAAGAAGGTTTTATATTTGGAATGTTACTTCTAACACTGTGATTCCTGTCATGTTTTACTTGAAAATGTCAGCGAAAAAGTTATACATTATAAAACAAAAATAATTTTTAATTGTGGGCGGCACGGTGGCTGAGTGGTTAGCACATTGGCCACACAGTCAGGAGATCTGGAAGACCTGGGTTCAAATCTCCGTTGGGCATCTCTGTGTGGAGTTTGCATGTTCTCCCCGTGCGTGTGTGGGTTTTCTCCGGGTACCCCGGTTTCCTCCCACATTCCAAAAACATGCATGTTAGGTTAATTGGTGACTCTAAATTGTCCATAGGTATGAATGTGAGTGTGACTGGTTGTTTGTCTATATGTGCCCTGCGATTGACTGGCGACCAGTCCAGGGTGTACCCCGCCTCTCGCCCAAAGTCTGCTGGGATAGGCTCCAGCATCCCCGTGACCCTAATGAGGATAAGTGGCATAGAAAATTGATGGATGGATGGATATTTAATTGTAATATTAGGACTTTATTTCCAAATTCATTTTTTCCCCAAACTAGTATTCAAAAATTTACAACTTTATATTGTTTTGGTTGCTTCTCATAATGTAACGAAATTTTAAAAAAAATTAAAACTTGTTTTTTACTCCTAACATTACAAGTTTATTATCATAATATTGTGACGTTTTTTCATTTAATGCTTTGACTTTGTACTTGTAAAATTACAAGAATTCTTTCAATTTTTGCTGTTTGTTTTAAATTATTTATCTATTTTTTATTCCTGTAATATTATGACTTTATTCAAATTTTATAACCTTTTCCGCAACCTAATTTTCCAAAAATGACAACATTTTATTTTACAGCTTTTTTCTCCTAATATTTTGACTTTATTTTTTGTAATAATTACTGCTGATTTTTCCAATTTTGCTGTTTCCTTATTGTTTTTTGTTAAAATGTATTTTTAGATTGTGTCGATGGCCAATAAATGATTCGGACCGCACTTTGAACACCCCTGTTGTAAAGCAAGTTATGTTACATATATTTTAAGAAAAAACTAAATTAAAATAAACATCTGAGAAGCCACCTGTGGTCATCAAAAGATCCACATCTGGCTCCCGAGGTTCCTTATCCCTGCTTTATAGGATTCTTACAGATAACTGAAACGTACTTTAAGTGGGAAGTGTATTGTCACTGCTTTAAGCCTAAAAACAGCAGAAACACATTCACTTGAATGACTTTTGTATGTGTGGTTGTGTTGCAACAGGAAGATTTAATAGAGGCAGACCTAGATAAAGAAGAAGTACTCCAGCCTCAGCCCAGGGAGCTGTCTGGGGAAAGTCTGCTCACTACTGAGTACCTGGGTGTAAGAGCACACACACACACACACAAAGAGCCTTTACATTCACATACTTACAAAGCTGAGCTCCATGTTACTAATGCGCCACATCCTTCACACGTTTATTTGTTAAGTTTCATGTAAACGTAGCAGGAAGCCAAAAGTTGCACTCATCTTTTTACTCTGAGGCGCTTTCACAATGTTATTATAATTATGTCCTGTTCAAAAATACACTTAGCAAGGAGTAATGAGTGAAACCATACTAAATTGTGATGTGTGATTGCATTTTCCAAATGCAATTTGCCAAATATACTGAAGATCCCTGCAAATGTTTGTAAAAAATAAAAAAATAAACAAAATTAAATTGTTTTTTTCCCCACAGAAAACACATCTCAGTCGCTATGAATTGGTAATAATTAATACATACATAATCTTTGTTTCACTAATATTGCTTTTTTTGTCAGGCTTTACAATTTCATACTTTGTTTGGCAGTCCTTGAACGCACTATAGTTGTGTGCCATGACTGCAATTCCATACGTTCATCAATCATCTTATATTGTCACTCACTCGCGGTGAGTAGTTGTACGTGTGTGTGTGAGGTATAATTAGGGCTTAAATCTGGATTGGAATGGATTATAATGTTCTGGAGCGGCTCTAATGTAATAATTACTTAATAACAATCACATTTGCAATCACTTTTATTGCAAATGTTGCTCCAATATCGGAGAAGAGCGTCAGTATCGTGCAACCAGGAAGGTAAGGAGCCGTGTGTCAAAAACTGACTATCAGTTCCTCGGTTTTTCGCATTTTGCTGGTGCCCCTGAAGCCCAACTGCCATGAAAAGCTGGGATCTACTGTAAAGTATGGACGTAAAAACCCGTGTCTTTTTGTGCTTCTTTTTATTTCGCGTCACACACAGATAAGCACATATCCAAATATTAATATAGCTGTTGTGCAGTGTGTGTGTTTTTTGAGAGGTAGTATTTCTTCTGAAACAGCAAAATACTTTGGATGCTAACAGTCACATGTGTGCAGTTTATTACCAACATACCCAAAGCGAAAAGGAAACCCACTCGGCAGCATCCACCGAGCGTTGACGAGCCCCTGCAGCGGCCGGTGACCCCAAGCTCACACCGTAATGCTAACGCCGGGTGAGTGATGAGGTGTAAAATGTGCAGACAAAGAGTTGATGTGTCTTGCTATGTAACTGGCTCCTTACTGGTAGAGTTGAAGCTAAGCAGTATTTAGATTGTGGTGTCTAATCTAACTATTTTTAATCCTCCTGGGGGGCTGATCACATGACATCAGCACAACATCAAACACCTGAATATTAAAACTGACACAGACCTTCAGCAAGAAAGACCAAAGAGGTCATTATGACAAAGATTATCTAGCCCATTTTGAAATGTTTCAACCTATTGTCATCTTTAAAAGTAGAGCAGTGGGTTAACAAAAGAAGTGGATCAGACTATAGCCGGAAATTAAGTTGTGTAAGCTTTTAAAGAGTAATGGATATGGAGTCTAGTAACCGATGCAAGTGGGCGCATAAAGAAGCGCTTTAAACAGTCTCTTATCTCTTACCTGAGTTGTGTTGCTGTGCCCGGCATGTGTGTAGGGATTACCGCCCAGGCAATCACGAAGGTGATGGCGGCCGGGAGGTTGGAAGAAGGAATGAGCTGGAAACCTCCTCCCCTTTCAGATACGGCTCACGACCTCACACCAGCTCTGGCAATCGCTCGGCCGACTCCTCGGATCACAGCACAAGTTAGTAAAAAAGTCTCAAAATGTGCAACTACGAGAAATATATTTGGCAATCTTGACTTGCACAACCCAGCCGCACCACGCAGACCATGCGAGTATCGAAATAATGCATATATGTAACACATATGTGCACATGTGTAACACATATGTAACCTACAAGGCATGCTGGGTAACCTCACCATAGCTACTTCTCCCTGCTACACGGTGGCACTGTGTTATTGTGCCCTACCTCAAATTCAACTATTTTCATCAAATATTTGAGAAATTGGTGTTGAAAAAATTTTGGCCACTTGGGCAGGGGTGACGGTCGGTCCCGCAGCCCAACCAGTTGAGAGCATGACAAACCATCGCCCAGTTGCAGCACCTTACGTTGCTTTTATTTCATAGTTGTGAGTTGTAAAGACTTACAAAGTGATCTTTCATATTCTTCCTCACACACAGACTTGGAGTTCGGCCGGCTGCCTGAGACTTCCCAGCTGGACCGTTCTTACGAGGCCCAAGCAAGAGTAGTAAACCTGCAGAAGGAGGTGGAACTCAAGGACAGTTTAGCGAGGTGACTTGAAACACGAACATACAATCACATGTCTTAAAAGTTTGTTTTTATGATTTTCTTAATGGTCGGGACTGGATAAATATTGGCATGTAATTAAGCTACTCAATCATGCCGGTATCGATTTTATTACCGATAACGATATCAGCGCTTGAGTGAGACCTAATTAAACGGCACAGCTTGCTAGCTCCAGCGGTCTGGAATCACTTCCAAGTGTATAAATACTGAATTTTCAACGTTTGTAAAGCAGTGATCTCAAAAATTATTTTTTTCTCTACTACTTTTTCTCTACTTCTGGGAAGGAGGTGCCTTCCAGCGGCTGCAAACATGTCGCCAAACAGGAAATCCAAACTAAAGTCCAACTTGCTGTGCTGGTTATGCAGCGAGGGAGTAAGACGTCATCCGTCAGCACATATCAGGAAAAATCACATGCAGATTAACATGCAGCGCTTTACATAACTTAGCAGTATTGTCTTATATTTGTTTAATTTCTGAAATGCATCCTGTAGAGCCGCCGCCAGTGTTGCTGTCTGTAATGAAGTGCAGGACAATATGGGATATTGCTAAGAAAGCGGAAATCGAGTATGCTTAGCAGGGACTGGTGTAGCAACTCTACTTGGCAACACTATTAACTTACAGGCAAAGCTGAGACTGAATGCTCTGCATTTTGACTTGCAGGATGAAATAAGTTACAGCATAATGGAGGGTCTGTTCTACATGCATATTTCAAGTTGTAGAGTGAGCAGGTATTTTGAGAGGGGATTTTGCTACTTACTTTTCTGCCTAATTTATCGTATCTTGTCTAATCGCCATTGTTCATGATTCTTTAGTTCAACAAAAGTGCTTGATGTGTTTAATCTATTTTAATGCAAGGGGCATAAAATAAGAGATTATGAATAAAATGTAATTTCAATCCTCTATTAAGGTAATTCAAGTGGACCCCTTGACAGTTTGGGTCGTTTTTATGAAAGAGTAGCGCCCAAGTCAAGACACATTTAAACTCGCCTGCCTTCGTCTCCGTGCTTTCTTGAAATCCCATCTGATCTTGACTCCTCCTCCCTGCTAGTAAAGTAATAATCTCTCCGTGTCAGCTCTTCCCCTGCTGAACTCATGATGCACGTAACCATATGGAGGTGAATAATGCAGTCAGTGTCTTGATAGTCCTACGTTTTAATGCAATGCTTCTCCCACAACCAAACCCTTACTGAAGACTTTAGACTGAAACAAGTTTAATGAGTGCTATCACATGCCAAGGTCAAAGGTCCGCTACAAGGTGAGCATTGTGCCTGCATAGTATTTTGTCACATTAGAGCAGGATCAACGATCTCAACAACGCAAATGACCATCCATCCATCCATTTTCTGTACCGCTTGTCCTCAGTAAGGGTTGTGGGTATGCTGGAGCCTATCCCAGTTCTCTCAGAGGCGAGGAACACCCTGGACTGGTCTTCAGCCAATCGCAGAACACAAGTGACACTGACTGTATTGGTACACCGTAGTGTACGTCGTATAAAGCAAAGCCTGGACTTACTGCACTTCCTGATCCCCTCTCTCCTGTAATCAGCGGAGATTCGATCGCAGCATTTGTAAGCAAACCAAAGATTGCCCGAACTCCCGAACCGGGAGCCACGCGGAGAGACACCGCCTGGACCCTGGAACCCGTGTTCTCCTCGTCTGAACCCCAGCAGAGCAGCCGGCCGTGCTCTGCAAGCTCTGCAAGTGGAGTGGGAGAGCAGAGTGGAGGTGAGTCTTGGTCAACGTGACACATCATTGGAAGAGCTGAAAAGGTGAAGTTAGATCTTTACATTCGGGGTAACAAATGGCTGTCAAAAAGAGAGCCTTTTCCCCAAGCTATAGTTGGAAAAAGAACTTAAAGTATTAGAAATCAGAATCTACCCACCAAACGGCCCACCACCTAATAAACAATTCAAATGTATTTAATTGTTTATATATTTTTTACACATAGCATAGGGATTTTTCATACCATTGCCCTGTGATTGACCAGATGTGTACCGCACCTCTTAATTCTGTATAATATTATTACAATGTTATATATGTATTGATTTTTTAATTTTATGTATTCAATTATGTATGTACAGTGGTATGAAAAGGTTTGGGCACCACCGATCATTTTCAAGATTTTCCTTTATAAATCATTAGTTGTTTGGATCATCATACAGCAGACAAACAGTCATATTTCAGAAGTGAAATGATGTTTGTACACAATTGGGTAGGTGAATACATTTGGGTTTATTGAATTGAATACCTTTAGCACTAATTATTGGAACACAAAATTTGTTTGGTAAGCTCATTGACCCTTGACCTACATACACAAGTCATGCCAGTCACGAGAAAGGGTATTTAAGGTGGCCAATTGCAAGTTGTTCTTCTATTTGGATCTTCTCCGAAGTGTGGCAACATTGGAGCCTCAAAACAACTGTCAAATGACCTAAAACTGCTCAACATCATGGTTTGAGGGAAGGATACAAAAAGCTAGCTCAGAGATTCCAACTGTCAGTTTCCACTGTGAGGAACATAGTGAGGTAATAAAGACCACAAGCGCAGTTCTGGTTAAGACCCAGATGGTGTCACTGTGCATTAGTCAACTATTCATCACACTTAGCACAAGGGGATGCTGTATGAGGAAGAAGCCATTTCTGCACACATGCCACAGTCGCTTGAGGTATGCTAAAGAACATTTGGACAAGCCAGCTTCGTTTTGGAACAAGGTGCTGTGTACTGATGAAAGTAAAATAAGAGTTATTTGGACGTAACTAGGGGCGGCGCATGATGGATGAAGAACACGGCATTCCAAGACAAACACAAAATGTGGTGGTGGCTCCATCATGCTGTGGGCTTGTGTGGCCAGTACAGGCACTGACAATCTTGTTCAAATTGAAGTTGGCATGGATTCCAGTCAGTATCAGCATATTCTTGCCAACAATGTTCAAGAATCAGTGACAAAGTTGCGCCGGGGCTGGATACTTCAACAAGATAACAACTCTAAACACTGCCCAAATTCTACCAAGGCATGGCAACTTTCTGGAATGGAATCTCAGTGCCCAGACCTGAATATTATTGAAAATCTGTGGTGTGATTTAAAGCGGCCTGTCCATGCTGGGAAACCATCAAACCCAACTGTTTTGCAAAAAAGAATGGTCAAAGATACTGTAAACCACAATCCACACCCTCGTTGGAAGTGTTATTCTGCAATAGGAGGATCTACTAAATATTGATGCAATTCTTCTGCTGGGGTGCCCAAATTTATGCACCTACCTAATTTTGTGTAAATAAGTCAGCTGGGATAGGCTCTAGCATACCCACGACCCTAATGAGGACAGCGGTGTAGAAAATGAATGAATGAATAATTATTGCACCCTTCCCGGACCACCACTGAAATCACATCTCAAATATGACTGTGTTTGTCTGCTATATGATATATTTCACAGAAACCGCCGATCCAAACAACTAATGATTTGTAAAGGAAAATCTTGAAAATAATCAGGGGTGCCCAAACCTTTTCATACCAATGTGTTTATGATGAAATATTGTGCTTTTATTTGATGAATAATTTTAGTACTTTAATTAATTTGTTATAACTGATTTCCATATTCATGGTCCTTAAACAAAACAGGGCAATAAAATGTGGTATATTCTGAGCATCATGTAAAAAGTTAGATGGATGAAGGGAAGCTCTTAAACGAATGAAAGCATAAAATCCACGCACTCGTGCGTCTTCATTGCGTTTCGTGATCGAGCAGCTCCAGTTACCATGCCAGGCGCCCTCGCCCAGTCTATAAATCCTGTAACAGAGCCTAATGCTGAGTGTGTTCTTCCAAGTCTGGCGTGTGTCACACATCAATAAACACATGAAGATGTCACTTAATCCAACTTTTAAGGGAACTGAAGCGAACGCAGATGTCACAACAAAGTAAATAAGGGCATTTATGGACAGCAGCCACTGCTTTTATTCATGATGCCTTTCTCTTTCCAGCCCTATCAGTCCAATTAGTTTACACTTGAGTGCAGTTTCTGCTGCCTGTTAGACATTTGTATCTCTAATATTTGCTGCTTGCTGTTTCCTGACTACAAGGAGGGGGATGGGGTGGAACATCAGCCGCACGTCCAGGCACAACACCCTTCAGGGTCACGTTTGCAAGCTGCAAATAAACATCGTTGGAAGATATGAAAAAACATTTTTTCATACCTGGATGATGTTGATAATACCCATTTTACGTAAAGGAAAGTTCCTGTGAGTGCCCTTTATTATTATGGGCCTACAGAGCAAAACGTATTCTTTCAAACTTATTATTTTTGTATTTGCAGCAACTAATGCGGGACAAACCGTGTAAAGTGGAAAACGGGCCACTTGATTAGTAACATGCAACAATCTTGCAAGGATAGGAGCCCGGGCCACGGCTAAGCAACAGGCAGGCCTATTAAAGATTTCCATAGCTTTTATGATGGTACCAGTATGATCCTTAGAACAAACCTATTGCATTTTCAATTTACGAATTAAAAGCTGACAGTCTGTCTTGTTGTTGTTGCCCACCCTCACCGCCCCCCCTGTGTCCTCCTCCAGGCAGCCACTCAAAGCAGAGGTGAAGAGAGAGCTGTCACCACAGCGTAGCTCTATCTCCCATGGAGCATTGGACTTCCTGTAACCTCATCCTTCCAGGTTTTGATCAGGGTCAGGGTAACGGAGAGGGTCGAGAATCAGCGGCGGGTGCGCAGGAGCCTGAACAATGCAAAGGATTGTGGTTCTGCATTTTTTTCGGCTTCAGCGCAGACTTTTGTAACCTAAAACAGGGTCAGACAATAATTGCGTTCCCAGCCGGCCAAGCCAGAGCTCTTTGTGTCCTCGGTTGGCCCTCAGTTTCTCTGCTCTCTCTCTCTCAACGAGGTCACACTTGGCACACCTGGAAATGTGCAACATCCTGCCGCCATGACAGGTCACATAACTAAGCTGTTTTCGAACTAGATCTCTTATTTACTCTGATGTTTACTGCTATGGAGATAAGGGACGATGACCTAAGAAATACGACATTGCATTAACTTTTGTTAGCAATTTGTTCCAAAAGGCCTGATGAAAACTGGAGCAATTTGTAGTAATGAAAAAATAATAGAAATCCAATGAATCCATTCCAGACACCCAACAATTTTAGCAAAAAATACATTTTACACGGAGTAATTATAATTTTGCTTATAGAAAACAATGTGAAGCTATTAGAAATGATGAAGAAACATTTAACCTACAAAAGCTGGGGCAAAATTTGGGCAAAAATCACCATATCACATAAAAACTGGGGCGTTCATAACCGAGGTTTGTGTATACATAGCGGCTTGGGGGCCATTTTAATGAATCTTGTGAGGAAAAATAATGTAATTTTAGTAGCCAGTAGTAGTAGAGTTTGAATATTAAAGAAGAAATTACATTATTTTTTAGAAAGTCATAATGTGAGAAACAACAAAATTAAGCTGTAATTTTTGTAAAATTGGGTTGTGGGAAAACGGTAATATTACATTAGTAATTAATAAAGTTAAAATATGGGAATAAAGTCATAATATTGCAAACAGAAAATGTACAAAGATTAGAAAGTTGAAATTTTAAGAAATGTAATAAAACCAAAACTGGGGCAAAAAAGAACAAAGAGCAAAAAGTATGCTTTTTCACCAAAAAGCTGATATATGTGGTATGTGGCCCTCTGTGAAAAACACCCCTGGTATATACATTTACACATGAATCTATGAATCGGCTATCTTGTTTTTGTTAGCGCTGTCATCGTTGATCGTTGGAACTACACACTTGTAATATTTTTTCATTTTATTTATCAATGTACATACAGCGTATGACAAAAAACTTGAAATTGTGTCTTAAATGCCTCATTCTTTAAATTGTACATTTGCACTGTCGGATATACAGTATTTATGTGGACTGCAACCTTTTTTGTCATGGTAAGATATCTTGGTGATTGTAAAATAAATCAACAACATGCAAATAATCAAACTGCCGTGTGCCACTTTCCCAAGAGAAGCGATCAGACTCTGCTTCAAAAAGTACACGTTAGGATTTGTGTTTCCCTCGCTAAACCGCAGATCTCTCGAGTGCCAGCAGCACTCGTGCAGCCACAGACCATGACATTTGTAAATAATGTAGCAATGTCATTATGTCATGAATATAAACAGTAAAACTGCCCGTTTTAGCTGTTCCCTAACTCCCATTTTGTCTCCTGACAGATGACAGGTCTGTTGACTCATTGTGTGGACTATGCCGGTGCGACGCAGCACAATGTGAGGAAACAAGTCGCACATAACACGCTGACGCACTTGCATGCAGGTGGCTGGCTAACCCTTAGCTCCAGCATGCTGGTACCGTCCAGCTGTAATCGCAGCGGAGAGGAAGCTGCTGCTTGTTATCAAAACAAAAGTGGGGATAAAGAGAATGAGAGGGGAAAATAGACGGCTTTTCTAACTCGTTACATTACAAAATGGGAAACTTGTTTCCATGACTTGGTGAGTGTATTACAAAGCCAAGTGGAGACTGATTTGTATCAACTGTGTTTATCAGACATGCCATTCCAGTATAAAAATGTCCTGTAGAGAAGACACAAAGAGGACAGCTTGCATCATACAACTGAAAGCGCTCAGTCCGATATGTGCTTCGTTTTGTTTGCTTGTAAAAAAAAAACCTCATCTATTGTGCTATTTAACTGCATGAACTTTTTAAGTTTAAGATAAAGTTTACTAGGGCCAGCACCACCTACCGAGAATATATCTGCACAAAGTCACGAGACACGACCAACATGTTAGAAGATAACAGCAACATCTGGAGTAATGGGGGACAGATATGGGTGGTCAAATCAGAAATTGTTCTTTTGCTGGATCACTTGATTCTGTATTATCTTCCATATACAATCACTTTGGGATTACACCTAAAAAAAAAAAAAGTAGCATTTCAACACTGTTAACATCATCCACTCCTCTGTGAAGCCCTTTCTGGTTTTGTTCTTTTCTCCAGGAGAACATTGGCAGTTAGTTATACGGACTGTTCTTGTTGCTCCCCCACAGGAAGAGGTTCTGCAGCCTTCAGAAATTATCCTTTTGCTCAGGCACTTGATGTCGTATTCTTCTTCTCTATAGACAACCACACTCTTCTGGAAAGCCTTCATATTTGAGTGTCTTGCAAGTTTTGTCCATTCATCCAGAAGAACATTGTCTCAATTGGCAGTCACCTCTTTGGCTGTTCTTACTATTTGACTCTGGTAATAGTTCCACAGCCTTCTGAAAATGTTTGTTTCCTCAGTCACTTGAACTTGTACGTACTTCCATAGACAAACCCACTGGGATTAGACCTACAGAAATTACAATTTCACAAGGGTAACATCTTTAGCTCTACTGAGTAGACTTTTTACAAGATTTGGGAGTGTGTCATGGAAGTTTTATCTATTTCTCTAGAAGAACATAGTCTCAATTAGCAGTTAGTTTTATGGACTCTTGCTGCTACTCTCTGGGAAGAGGTTCCAAGGCCTTCAGAAATTGTGCTTGGTCACTTGATCCTGTATTATTTTCTATAGACAAACACACTGGGATTACACCAACAGAAAAAACAATTTCTACCACAACTGTAACATCTCCCAATCTCCTGGGAAGCCTTCCTACAAGATATTGGCGCATGTCTGGGTGGTTTTGTTCATTCATCCAGAGGAACATTTTCTTAAATGGCAGTCAGTTCTATGGACAGTACGCCGAAGCCTCTGCGAATAGAAGCGAAACGTCCGGAACTCTACTACCCAGTAGAGTAGTCGATGATTCAGATCTCTACTACTATGGATGACAATCTGGACGACTGAAAGCCTCCACAAGATTACGCACACTAATGTAGTCGGAGATGATTAGGATGTCGTGGGTTTGACTTTGACATTAGGCTTTGTGAGTTGTTTCCATCCATCCGTTTTTTTTCCGTTTATCTGAGGTGGGGTTGTGAGGGCAGCAGCCTAAGCCAGGAAGCCCAGACTTCCCTCTCCCCGGTCACTTTGTCCGGCTCTTCCCGGCAAACCAGAGGCGTTCCCACGCCATAGTCTCTCCAACTTGTCCTGGGTCTTCCCTGAGGCCTCCTACAGGTCAGACGTGCCTCCCCAGGGAGGTGTCCAGGAGGCACCCTAACCAGATGCCAAGGAACAGCAGTTCTACTCAGAGTCCCTCCCGGATGACAGTGCTTCTCACCCTATCTCTAAGGGAGAGCCCAGCCACCCTGTGGAGAAAACTCATTTCGTCCACTTGTACCCGCCATCTTGTCGTTTCGGTCACTACCCGAAGCTCATGACCATAGGTGAGGGTAGGAATGTAGATCCACCAGTAAATTGAGAGCTTTGCCTTTTGGCTCAACTCCCTCTTCACCACAACGGACCGATGCAGATTTGTTTGTATTATTAAAATGTGTCTGTTATCATTGAGAACTTTTGAGGAGAGATGGCAATACAGTCATTCTATGACCCGGCTACTTTGCATAGAGTCGTACCGCCCCTTGGCCCAAGCTATTCCAATCATGCTAAAGGAGGGGCTAGTATACCCAATTTGAGCACAAACCAGACCACTCACACTAGCAAAACACACCTTCGCAAGTCACACTTCTCGCGTGAAGTGGGCCCGAGCACGGTACGATTGGCTGAGTGTGAGTCGGCGTGGAAATGTTCAGACTTCAGTAGTAGTAGTAGTAACTGAGGCGCTATGGTGCCTTTGTGACAGCATACCCTGCAATCTCAGGACCGGAGCGGGAAGTACCAACACCTGGGACTCACTCCTCCTGGCCTTTTGTGTTTAAAGTAATTGTCGTCATCTGGCACAAATTGTATACACTGGTGCTGAGGTCAGAACGCGTATCTCATTCCTTGTTGCCATGTAAGCAAGCACACACTGTTTGGGCTCCGATGTGCTAATTCTGGGTTCTCATAAGTGTTACCAAGGTCAGCGGCATCCCACTCACATTTATCAGTAAGTGTTCATGTGCACTGCTGATAAAAGGTGACCCCAGCCAAGAAGAGACAGCATTTCAGCACGTCTGTCTCCTAAACCTCCTGTTTCCTCTTGAACGGTCCTTACAGATAGACCGAAGCTACCTCCCTAACACTTTCAGACCTTGTATGGTGGTTTGGGCGAGCGCACCAAATAAACACAAGGTCAGTGAGACAAATGACAGTGGCCACAACTGGTTGGTTATTTCCAAACCCATCATAGTTCCTTCATTCATCTTATTTGAAAATCACCTTTCAGGAATGTCCTCACAATTTTAACCATTAACGTTTTCCAACGGTTGCAAAGCATGCACAGCACTGCAGCAAGTCACCTTGTTTTGTGGGACATGGAGTCAGTCCACAGCTGTTGACTTGTGAACAGGAAGGAGATAAAAGATGAATCAATGTCACAGATGGCGATTGCGTCAGCTTAAGTCTTGCATTTGGCACACAGGAAGCGGACATGTGAGCAGAGTGGGCAGTATTGGCAGTAAAAATAACGGCGTTACTAACGCCATTATTTTCCAGTAGTGTTACTGTGGTGTAACACAGAGTCCACAAAAACCTTAACGCATGAACAGCAGTGCTGTTTTTAAATGCTATATAACTATAGGAAAAACTGTAAGACAGGCTCTGGTTCCAGTCTGACATTCCTGATGACTGGAAGCTGTTAGAGCTGCAAAGGGTAGACCAAATCTGCATTTTCTTCCATTTTCACTTCCTTAATACTAGCTTCACCAACATCATTGTGTAAATTATAAATATCCTCCACCAGAAGAGCACTGATTTTTTTTTTACAACACCTGCACAGGCTTTTGGATGTTTTTTTTTTTTTCTCACGACATGATCACATAGCTTTTGTTCCTACTGCCTTGTCAGAGAAGAACATCCTCACTTGATGCTTGAGTGAAAAAGGGGGGGGTAAAGGATAAGGGAAGGGGGTTGTTGTGCCCTCAAGCCTCGGAAGTAAATTCCTTCATGGTGACTTACAGCAAGCAGGCATCCTCTGAGAGCTAGATAGCTGACAGAGCCCAGGTAATCCTCTCAGGTGGGCTTACCTCAACAGAGGATTAGAGCCAACTTCCTGTGGGCTAGCCTGTAGGAGAGGAACTTTTCCCATTTCTTATTACAGCTTGTTTTTCCTATCGCTGCTCACGTTGACACCTTCCTTGTTCTTGCATAACCTGCAAGAAAGGTTGAAAAGGAGCTGTGGATGGAGAAGGAAAGAAAGGTGCGATCAAGCAAGGGAGTACTCATACTTGTCTATTCCATTGGGCTTCCATTGGGCGCACTGGTCTAAGCTTCTTCATTCATCCCAACAGTGATGCTATTGTAGTAATGGGCAAGCACCATTACTACAATACTGCAGTGTCACCATTGAAACACTTTCCCAGACTGTGGATTATTTTCAGTCTTATTTCAAATTACTCTGATTATTTTTATTGTGCAGGGTGGTACAGTATCTGCCATTTGTTAATTGAATTGATTAATTAAATGACACATGACTATTACACACATCGATGTATCTGCAGATGAGCAAACTGGATGTGGTCCTGGATTATGTTACTGCGTTACACCGGCTCGCTCCTTCCCCTCAAAATCTTCCCCAGTAGCTTGCCTTTTCAGAGCCGACCGTGATGAGTGAATATTCGTAAATATTGTTAATAAATATATAAATATTATTTATAAATAATATTTTCACAGTCAGAGCATAGAAAACTTGTTTACAACCTTCTACTCTAAATATGTTTTTTAACATTATTTGAGCTTTTTAGACATGAAGTAACACCGCTATAGTCACCTTTAGACTTCTATTGTCCAATATAGTAGACATAGTGAGAGTAAATGCGCCGTTTACGACATGAATAAGTCATGATTGTTCCCTAGGGCAGTGTTTTTCAACCACTGTGCCGTGGGAAATCATCCACTTTCACCTAATTGGTGTACAAAAATTTTTTGAAAATGAGTCCGCCAATAATGTGCCATTGCTGAGTGTCTGTGCTGTCCAATGATCGGCAGAGTAATCGTGTAATAAGCTAAATAGCAGTAGGTGGCAACACTTTATATTGATTTTATATTGTTTCTATAGGCTAC
This sequence comes from Oostethus manadensis, assembly GCA_024372805.1. Taxonomy (NCBI): domain Eukaryota; kingdom Metazoa; phylum Chordata; class Actinopteri; order Syngnathiformes; family Syngnathidae; genus Oostethus; species Oostethus manadensis. The sequence goes on from QODF01000019.1 coordinate 1,896,329, forward strand.
AGAGATTAATGTTTACATTTTCTGCTGGTGGTGTTCCTTGGGATTTTTGGAGTGAAAAAAGTGTGCCCTGGCTCAAAAAAGGTTGAAAAACACTGCCCTAGGGTAGCAAAGTGGTAGGCGGACAGGAAGTGACGTCGGGGGTTCAGGGATTGGTTAGGGGTTACGGCCCTAACTGTAGCACGTGTTTTTATCAAGGATTATTGTGCATGTTGTGAGATCTTTCTAATTTGCAATAAAAGTTTTGTCCCGGCGAAGATGCTGATGACTGATACTTGTGTGTCTCACCAAACTTTGCAGTAACGTTACTTACTACCCAGTGAGCAATGTAGAGTAGTACATATCATTACAGCGTATTTGAATGTGTCGTCTGAATGCCTTATAGTCTATTGCTATTGTTAATTTAGCCATTATGGCTGAACTTATATGACTACATTAAATCAATCATCAATGTCATCTTTTTAACAACTAAAAAAACAAATCAAGGAAATAGTGTCTAATCCTGATTTAGAGACGCTATTGCTGTGACTTGAGTTGTCACAGCAATACAAATTACATGCACATCAGCGCTCAATAAGGTCATCAGGTCTTACTTTTATGTATTCCCACTTTGTTTCAAATATGAGGTGGAAAAAAAGGGTAAAAATACAGCACAGAAGTGTTGTCTGTGTAGCGTGTGAGAACGAAGAAGGCGCATTCAATGAGAGTTAAACAGTGGGACAAATCGCTGCTCACCGTAAGTATGAAATAATACAATAAAAAGAATAAAATAAATCAAATGAACATTATTTGCTTATTTACACATAGTGAGTAGAAATATAGCAACTACAAGTAAAGTACCTGCGATTAATTATGAGTTAACTATGGACAAATTGTGATTAATCGCGATCAAATATTATAATGAACTTACAGCCCTATTAATATTACATTTTACTATATTGTCGTAAAATTAAGACTATTTATTCTTAAAGGATTAACACTGTTTTTGCCGATTAAAAAGTTTTTTTATTTGACAAAATATTTTGTCATATCTATTTTATGGTATTCTTGTGATTCTTTTGTCTCATCTTATGACTTTGTGCCTAAACATTTGGCTTTCCTTCTGTGAATATAACCTTCCTTCAGACCTAAATTCCCAAAGGTTGCATCTTTATTCTTTGACATATTACGACTTTTAGAAATTCTGTAATATTTCAACTTCATGCTCTAAAATACTTTTAAAGTATAACATTACAACTTCATTGCTGTAAAATTATGACAATTTTTCCAGAATATTATACTTTCATTGTCCTAATATTTTGACTATGCTCATAAAGTGACAGATTTTTTTTAGATTTCCTGTTTAGTTGTTAATTTTTAGAATTTCACAGAGAGACCCGTTGCTTGCAGACCCGTGTGTTTTCATGCAATCGGGCCGGGCTCTAGAAATTTACCAAACTTGAGCACGGATCACCAAAAACTATGTTCAGATTGTTAGCAAATCCCGGCAAATAAGCTCCTAAACGGTGCTGATGGGTGTAAAAGCACTCAAAAATGCATCATGGGGGTGAGAGGAGCTTCACCGTATGCTGCTGCTTGTCTGTGACTTTTGTCAGCCCCCGTCGTTGAGAACCATTGTTGTCGGGCCGTGTAGGCTCTTGATGAGTGTGGGGTTCTAACAAGAGCGGTTCCAGACGTCAGGCCTCAGCAGCTGCAGGATCTGAAGCCACGGAAAGTGAGAACGGGAGGGGGGAAATCCAAACGGGAAAAAGCAGCATCGGCAGGCAACAGGATGCACATGGCCCTGAGAAGGATGGCTTGTTGGATGCAGGAAACTGGGAGAGAAGGAGAGGAAGGGGGCCGTTCGGATCAGAGCTGCGTTGGGATTGAAAAATTCCTGTTTTGAAGCACACAGTGACACGTTGTTGTCCTTTCGCAAGATGACAAAGAGGCGGAAGGGCAATGTTGGTGGCAAAAATGTGCTTGTGGAGTTGACGGCAATTCACTCATCCGCCGTGTTGCTGCTTTAAACCGCCTCACTTTTTTGTAACAAAGTTTTCATGCACTTGAATATTCTCATGCATCCAGGTAATGTTGTTACAACAGATTGGAATACTAACGACTGCCGTTGGCTCACTCCACAGCATCGTAACGTCATTTGGCACGAGAAGAGTGAAACCATTCCTGGCGGGGCCGCGCCTCTACGACATTCCGATTGCTCGGTTTTAGGGTCTGAAAAATAATCTCAATCTTGATCCCCTCATCCCCCTTCTTGCCTCGCCAGTCAAAGCAACGCAGGCAACTCGCAGTGGCTGGCTATCATTGTGGGACCATATTTTATATTTTCATTACAAAAAAAACATGACACAGAGATACTAAAATACATTTATGGATGGATAGGATAAAAATGGTACTAGGCAAGGTCTTATGGTGCTGCTGAGCTTGGACACAGTAAGACATTTCAAACGTCCTCAAACATTCTGAGGGCTATGGACCAAAAAAAAGTGGTAGACCCCCACCCAAAAAAGTCACCAGCTGTGAGCCAAAGGATCCGACTGGCTGTACGTCAATACACGAGACCATCCTGCGCCCAAATGAAGGTTGTTACTGGTGCCGAGTGCAGTCCAATAACCAGCAGCATCTTCACCACCAGTTTTTCAACCATTTTTCAACATTTTATTTCTATTTTAGGGGTTTGTGTTGTTTTTTTTAACCACGGTCTTAAACTTTTTATCAGCTAATCAAAAAATTGCTTGCTTCTCTCACTCCTATAACTTCTTTTTGCATTTTTAACCTCTACTTAGAAGATTCTTTATATCCAACAGTACAAAATGTAAATTCTTGCACTTTTTTAGCTGGTCATAAAATTTTGATCAGGAGTGTATTGTCTAATTTAATGGCGCGATAAAAAATAGAACAGGAGTTTTTTTGTTTTTTTTTGCTTTCATTTTATCTTTTCAACGTGCTGCTGCGAGCCAATAAAAAAGTAAAAAAACAAGCTGCGAGCCACAAATGGCCCCCAAGCCACACTCCTGCCTTAGGGGCTATCAGTCATCGAGAGAAGCCGATTAACTGGCTTCTTTTTTTATTCCACTCATGAATGTACTGTGTGCCATGTTTTTTTACTTACTATATTATTTACGGTCTGTCTGATCATTTATATTTTTCAAAAAGTCCCCTATCAACTGCCCTCCCGGGACCACCCATGAGGAACGACAGACCATTGTTTCTAAATATACTGTATATATATACTGTGTATATATATATATATATACATATACATACATACACATATACATATATATACATAAATATATACACGTATATATATATATATATACATACATATATACACACCCCTCAGTGAATCATGAATCACCACCTTACCGGGGTGGAGGGGTTTGGGTGCCCGAGTGATCCTAGGAGCTATGTTGTCGGGGGCTTTATGCCCCTGGTAGGGTCTCCCAAGGCAAACAGGTTCTAGGTGACGAGCCAGACTAAGAGTGATTCAGAAGACCCCTATGAAAAAAACCAAAAGGAGTGACCTCACCTCGCCAGGACGTGGGATACCGGGTCCTCACCCTGGAGCCAGGCCTGGGGGAGGGGCTCGCATGCGAGCGCCTGGTGGTCAGGTCTTCACCCGTGGGACCTGGCCGGGCCTAGCCCGAAGAAGCCACACGGGAACTCCCCCCCGCAGACCCACCA
>QODF01000019.1:1902536-2012235 GCA_024372805.1 Oostethus manadensis
TGCTGCCTATGACTCCAAAAACACCGTCCCCACCGTCAAATATGGAGGTGGAAACATTATGCTTTGGGGGTGTTTTTCTGCCAAGGGGACAGAAGAAAGAACCTCCTTCCCTCAGTCAGGGCATTGAAAATGGGTCGTGGTTGGGTATTCCAGCATGACTATGATCCAAAACACACGGCCAAGGCAACATAAGATTGGCTCAAGAAGAAGCATATTAAGGTCATGGAGTGGCCTAGTCAGTCTCCAGACCTTAATCCCATAGAAAATCTGTGGAGGGAGCTGAAGGTTCGAGTTGCCAAACATCAACCACGAAACATTATTGACTTGGAGAGGATCTGCAAAGAGGAGTGGGTCAAAAAAACCCTGAGATGTGTGCACCCCTTGTGGCCAACTACAAGAAACGGTTGACTTCTGTGGTCGCCAACAAAGGTTTTGCCACCAAGTACTGAAGCACGTTTTTCAAAGGGATCAAATACTTATTTCTTATATATATATATATATATTTACAAACATGATATGATATATATATTAGATCAGGTTAACACTTGTGGTTGACTAATAAGTACATATTTAAAGGAAATCTCAAATATATTCAAACCTGTGCACCCGTTTCTTCTTCTTCTTAAAAATCATTCCAGATGTACAGCATTGTCCACCCATTCCTTCCTGGAAAAAGACAGATAAAATAAACAGTTCATGCCCATGATGAGTGTACAAGTTTGTACTCCTTAGCCACACAGAGGGCAAGAAAAGAGTTTGCACAGTCACTGCTCATTAGCAACAGGACCTCTTGCTCAGTCCACTGGATTGCTGTCATAATAGTAGTTCAATAGTTTTCATAAACCGTACTGTATGTCACTTCCTCATATTTAGACGCAGTCAAGCAAGCAAGGCAGTAGCAATATAACAGGTCCACCTCGGTACGTGGCTTTTCACGTCAAATAAAGTAACACTAAACTCATTCATTTTCTATGCCGCTTATCCTCATTAGGGTCGCAGGTATGCTGGCTTTGGGCGAGTGGCGGGGTACACCCTGGACTGGTCGCCAGTCAATCGCAGGGCACATATAGACAAACAATCATTCACACTCACATTCATACCTATGGACAATTTAGAATCGCCAATTAACCTAACATGCATGTTTTTGAAATATGGGAGGAAACCCGGAGAAAACCACGTACGCATGGGGAGAACATGCAAACTCCACACAGAGATGCCCAACGGAGGTTCAAACCCTGAACCTCCTGACTTTGAGGCCAATGTGCTACCCACTTGTCCACCGTGCAGCCCCATAACACTGAACTGATATATCAATTACTTTTACAAAAAAAGTTTATCAAACATTTACATATTCTACTCTTGTATTACACCTGTGTCCTTTACATACTCCACGATAATTAACTTGTGTCATGTACACATCCACCCTTGTATTACACCTGTGCTGTTTACATATTCCACCTTTGTATTACGCCAGTGTCGTTCACATATTCCACACTTGCATTCCACCTGTCATTTACATATTCCACCTGTGTCGTTTATATATCCACCCTTGTATTACACCTGTGTCATTCACATATTCCACCCTTGTATTAAAAGTGTGTCATTTACATATTCCAACTACAACCATTACATATTCCACCATATTATACCTGTATCAATTACACATGGGTAACAGTGCCTCCTTGTGGCAACAGGAAGTGGCACCTAAACAAATGCCTTTTACAAAAAACAACTTTTCGAAATTAGGTAATTGATTCACTTTTACATTTAAAGAGGGCACATTACACAGAATTATGATATGAAGCGTGATGTTTCATTACACGCTTACAGGGCGGAGCCTGGCGACAAAGACAGCTCCTCACCATTAACCATCAGACAGTCATAACTTCATATCATCTGATGTCCTTCAGAACTGATATGAGGATTAAGGGTTCGGGTTTGGTCATTTTGATATTGACCCCAATGGCACCACCAACTAGTGGAAATTTGTAAATAGCGCTAACTTCTACGTGGTCCGATCGTACCAACATTTTTTATGCTGGGGTGGGACATCGGACAGTGTCCATGTCTGGGTATCAAGTCCACCGTCCGCGTGCCTACCGAGTCACATGGTCCCCAGATTTGCATGGAGGTATGAGGGCCCGTTCAACGCAGCTGTAATTTAGTATTGATTGTCATAATATTACTATACTTCAAAAAACAAACATTTTTCTCCATACTATTAAAAGTACATTATATTTCCTCATAATAGCACACGTTTATTCTTGTAAAAATGTTTAACTTCCAGTTTTGTTGTGCTCTTTTTCAACAATTTAGATTTTTTATATAATTACTGTATGCGACTAAAGTGACTTTGCTTTTTATTTTGACTTTATTCTTAGAAAATGACTACTGATTTTTCTATTTTTGCTGTGGTTTTTGTTAAATTATGTTTTTAGAATATGCCTCAGGCCAATAAAAAAAACTAAAAATAGCCCCCGGGCCTCACTTTGGACACCCGTACAGTGGATGGACCCTTGTAATGTGTGTGTGTGATGGGTGGTCCAAAGTGACGTGCGTGTGCGTGGATGTGGTGTGTGCTGAAAAGCTGAGGAGTGCTAGAGGAGGAGTGAGAGGAGTCTGCAGCTGCAGTGTTCACACAAACGGCTTCCTTTCTTCCAAATCATCCTTGCTTGTCACCGCTTCGTTTTTACAAGAAGTCTTCTCTTCTTGGGAAGGATTATAATTGGCTCAACCAGAGACTTGACTCACAATGTAAGTATCATTTTAACCATTTGTTACCATGATTTTCTACTTAGGATTGCATGGTTTTGTTTCGAACTCTAATTGAACACTCTTTCATCTACAGTTGAAATAGACTAACTTGCAGGACATCATTAGTTGAGCAAAAATGGCAAAATTATTGAAGAAATAATTATTGTTTTTTTTAGAAGAGTACATCTCTGAATGATGGGTTTTACTCCCTCGCCCTGCTTTATAACTTTCACTAGGGAACATCATGTAAATACTATACAGTATATTCCCCAAAATTAGAGACTAGTGGGTCCACGAGGGAAAGTCTTTTGGAAACTGCAACAAGCCCTGGCATGAAATGATGAAAATGTGAGAATTTGAAGAGCGGGGTTTTATTTCACGTTGCAAGTGACACCGCATTCCTCACATTCTTCTTTCTACATGTGACACCGGCTTCATCAAAAAGTATTGCACTTGAAGACACTCTGTCGCTACTTTGATTTGGTTGTCATTTTCACTGTCGCATTGAAAATGAAATAAGAAAAAAAAAAAGGTGGTGGTAAAATCACCTTCTATGGTCAGTTGTCAGAATTTTACATATTTCATACTGAGCATGGAAAAATGAAAAGAGGTACATACAAAGCGTATTGTAGTTATATAACGACACTACTGCCCCAGTATACAAAACAAGACGTACATCACGAGACAACGTACATGCGGGCACATATTATGGCAACATAGTCTTTTTCTCACAAAAGAGTGGGGAAAAAGTCCTCTAGTCTCATCATCGTTGATCTTTAAAAGGATAGGAGGTAGAACATGTGATTTAAAAAAAAAAAATCCTGACTAAGCATCAATTAATCAGACATTTTCCAGCAGCCGTCTCACACCCTTTGTTATATTCTCATCTAAATGAAGATTGTTTCTCCCTCATACTTGGTCGGGTACGAACAAAGTAATTAAAGTCCGGTGCGGCTGCAAACCGATTCATCTGACATTATGTCCACAGTGGAACATTTTCAGGTTGAAACGGTAAAGTATTTTAGAGTTTGAACTTTTTATCCACATGGCAACGGCTTTCTGGGTGTCCAGAAACGGTGTTTTTTGAAAACAGCTTCCAGCGCGGAAAATCTGATAACGCTGCCTTGTCGTTGCCAGGTTGACAAGCAAACTACTACTTTTTGAAAAAGATGACGTTGCCACTCCGTCGTCATCACGTCACCGGTTGTGTACTTCTGCCGAAAAGCCTACAGAATACTGCATATTTTTTGAATATTTGAACAGCCATGACTCCAAGTCGACATTTTAAGATAGTTTTTTTTTACAAAAAAAAATGACTTGCAGAAGTAATTGCACTTTGTCAGTCTAGACAAGACGGACAAGCAGAAGACAACATACGTTATGCACATGCGTTCTTTCATCTTATATAGTTTCGGTCTGCATGTGCTTCTGGGTGTGCCTTATGTATTGCGTTAGTTTACGTACGATCTGTTCCGGCGTAGATGTGACTCTTTACTGAGCCGACCATGTGTAGATGCATTGTTTTCAACCCGCCAACAGGGGTGGACAGGGTTAAGTGGTCTCGAAACGGTTGAAAACACACAGCAACAATGATCAATGAGGTAATATACTCTTAGGTAATGTCCGATTGGGGTTGGTTCCCCAATAAGTGCCTCATAATGTTTTGTTGACAATGCATGTATTGATCTAAATGTTCTCCTGTCTTTGTTTAGACCAGGATGAACAATAGAGAACGCTGGAAGGTGTACAAGATGGTGAGTGTCATGTTCTTCCTGACAGTGGTGGCGCTCACTGTTGTCCAGAGAGGGAGCATCAACACGGGGGCGCCGTTTGAACTTGAAAGGCAAACGCGCATGGACGCCTCTGAGAGAGTGGAATCCGAAGCTCTTCAAGAGAAGACACACTCCTTTCAGGGGTTGAAAGGCTTCTGGAGGGCAAGCAAACCCCATCCGCCTCATGGAGGTCGATCCACCACCCAAGAGCCCAGCATCACTGATGACAACAGCGCCACAACTTGGGATGTAACTGCCACCAACTGCAGCGCCAGCCTCAATATTTCAAGCCAGGATTGGTTTCGGGGTTTGGAGGACACATTCAAGCAGTTCATGCTTTATCGACATTGTCGTTACTTTCCAATGCTTCTCAACCACCCGGAAAAATGCTCTGAGAAGATTTATTTGCTCATGGTGATCAAATCTGTGGCAACCCAGCATGATCGTAGGGAGGTCATTCGAAAAACGTGGGGAAAGGAGCGAGTCATAAATGGCAGGAGGATAAAGACATTCTTCCTTCTAGGCAAACCATCCAACCAGGCTGAGAGGGCGAACCATCAGAAGCTTGTGGAGTATGAGAACCACATTTATGGGGATATCCTCCAGTGGGACTTCTTGGATAGCTTCTTCAATCTCACACTGAAGGAGACACACTTCCTCAAATGGTTCCATACCTACTGTCCAAGTGTTGAGTACATCTTCAAGGGGGACGACGATGTTTTTGTCAGTGTGGAGAACATCTTTGAGTTCCTTGACAGCACTAACCACGCAAGGAACCTCTTTGTAGGGGATGTGATTTTTAAAGCTAAGCCAATCCGAAAAAAGGAAAATAAGTACTACATCCCACTGGCACTGTATAATAAGACCCATTACCCTCCGTACGCAGGGGGTGGGGGATTTCTGATGGATGGCAACCTGGCGAGGAGGCTTTATTGGGTTGCAGATACCCTAGAGCTGTACCCCATTGACGATGTCTTCTTGGGTATGTGCCTGGAAGTCCTTCAGGTCACGCCAATAAAACACAATGCCTTTAAAACGTTTGGCCTTGTGAAAAACAAGAACAGCAAGTTGAACAGAGAACCTTGTTTCTTTAGGAGCATGATTGTTGTTCACAAACTGCTCCCAAAGGAACTCGTACGCATGTGGAATCTGGTCAACAGCGACCTGGTCTGTTCCCAAAAGGTCGAGATCCTATAGCTTGGGCAGGTTGAGAAATGGACAGCGCCAAGCTGGATCTCGCAGTCAGGACAGTCAAAGGCAGAGTGTGCAATACTTTTCCTTTCTGAGGGGAGAGGCTGGGATAGTATTTGCTATCGCTGTGGTCTTTCTGTAGAGGTTTTTCAAAGGTTATGTAAATTATTATTTTTTAAATTCTTGTATTTATAAAACATTTAAAAAGAACATGAAGGAGGGCAATTACGTGATTTGTGATTTAGGCTTGCTGGTGCTGATTATTTTCTTTGGCATACTCGTTTGGAGCCCTTTCTTTCTGGTCTCCCAGTAAAGACAGTGAGTCACTAATGGTAAATCCATAAATGTGAATATTATCAGTAAACTAAATAATGAATGTTTCTGCCTGCCATAAAGAATGTTGTTGGGTTTTTTTTTTTAAGTAGGGTGCGTCGCACTTGTCATTTTTGGTCTTGTCCATTTTTTCTGCTAGTACTGTTCGCAGTCCACCAAACGAGCCCGAGAAATGGGTCTCGGTCTGCCGGCAAACTAACTCCAGTCCTGAGTGAGGCAAGTACCAACACACCAAAACACTGGATAGGATGTCACCAAAAGTAAGCGAAACCTGACAGTCTTAGCAAAATCCAACAGAAAGCTGATAGAAAAAAAAGTGAAATATAAGCCCGGAAGTCTAAATACAGCAGTTGAGTTTGGACGAGACGTTATGTTGCTTTAGAGGCATGGCTTTCGTCAGACAATGTCCAATGCAGATGCTTTGAGAATTATTTAGTGCGCTGATTTTTTATTCTTAAAGTCGCTTAAAAACCACAACAAAGTCACCAAGGAGTATCTTTCTTTCACTTTTGTTCTGAACGCACATTTGCAGTTGGTATTATTGGGCCCCCTAGAGGTCAGTGTCTGTATGCTGCTGTGCCTTTGATTATTCATACTAAATATTACTTGAACTTTGGCCAGTGTACTGGATGTGTGATATCGTGGCTTAAAAGTATGATAATGACCAGTCTCTACCTCAGTAATCTATACACAAATCTCCTATTTTCAAGTGACCAGGATAAAATTGCTTGGACATGCAAAAACACTAATTCAATTAATACCACTTATCCTGTTCACAAACATGGGTGGGCTGGAGCCTATGGTAGCTACACCCTGGACTGGTTGCCAGCCAATCGTTGGACTGAAACATTGTTTGCATTGTACAGGTCCTTGCGACCTTTCTGTGGGGGAAGGATGAGACTGTCTTGATGTAAAGCGCTACTGTTTCATATCGCGAGCCGCCCATGAAACTGAATGTGCTGATATACTTGATGTGACATTGACTGAAGGTTTACACTATGACGTTGTGCTAAAACTATTACTGGTACGAGTATGTAAAACAGAGGTGTCCAAAATGCAGGCCGGGGGCCATTTGTGGCCGGTTTTTAATGGGTTTGAGGCACATTCTAAAAATTCAAATTGAAGATGTTTCTATTAAATAACAAACATCTGTAGTACTGTTACAAGAATAAAGTCCAAACATTATGAGTGGTACTATTATGACAAAACTAAATTGTAATTTTTGGAAAATTTGGTTGGGGAGGAAAAGTTATATTATGGGCATAATGTCATAATTACAAGACGAAAATTCACAAGAAGAAAGTTGAAATAGTTGGAAAATGTAAAAAAACAAACAACAGAAATGGAAAAACTGCTGTAATTTTGGTCACAATATTAAGAAAAAGTTCACAATTTAACGAGAAAACACTCATAATATGAAAACAATGTCAATTTAATAGCATAGAGTTGAAATATTAAAGAAAAAAAATTCAGTCGATACGACAAACAAATTAAAGTTGTAATATTTGTAAAATTGACTTAGGGAAAATGCTAAAATATTATTGGAATAAAGTCAATGCTAACAAAATATTACAAGAAGAACATTTATTAACAATTATTATTTATGAAGAAAGAAGAAAGGTTCAGCATTATGATACACTATTTCACCTAGATCAGAAAGAAGAAAAGCATGTTTTTTCTCAAAATATATATATATTTTGACAAAATATCAAAGTGGCCCTTGCATCCTTTCATTTTTCAGCATGTGGCTCTTGCTGGAAAAAGTATGGACACCCTTAATGTAAGATATTAAGTTAAATTGAGGGCTAATATTTAATTGAAAGCATGGAATCTGCCATGATTAATAATATTTTGGGAGTGGGGGTTAATTTTGTCATGGTGATGTCAATATTGTACACGTGCACATTAAAAGATGTAAATAAATGTTATCGTTTGGTGCAAAAATAAGTGTTCTGGTACATCTGTCCTAGATCAGTTGCTTTTGTGTTTGCCCTTATCTGCAGGTCAGCCAACAATAGTGTCCAATGTTGATGCAGGAGTGGCAGCCACGCTACTTTACAGTAAACAATGCGACTATGACTCTTCAAAAAACGCACCGCTTGTGTGAGGGCCCAAAGGGGTTCGGGGGCCATGATCTGGGAGGGGGACAAAGGCGGGGACCTTGGCGGTTTGATCCTCTGCTACTGAAGCTAGCTCTTGGGACGTGGAATGTCACCTCTCTGGTGGGGAACAGAGCCTGAGCTGGTGTGCGAGGTAGAGAAGTTTGGGCTTGATATTGTCGGACTCACCTTGACGTACAGCAAGGGCTCTGAAACCAGTCCTCTCAAGAGGGGCCAGACTTTATTCCACTCTGGAGTTGCCAGCAGTGGGACAGTGAGAGGAAGGGATGGCAAACAGCAGTTCAAAATACCCGCCCTTTTGAGAGTCCTTAGAGGGAGTACTGGACAGTTCTCTCTCAGGGATTTCCTTGTTCTGATGGGTGACTTCACGTTGGCAGCGACAGTGAGACCTGGAGAGGTGTGACTGGGAGAACCCCCCCCCCCGATCTGAACACGAGTGGTGCTTTATTAGACCTCTGCGACCGTCGCAGATTGTCCATTACAAACTGTTCAGGCATAAGGCTGTCCATTTGTGCACTTGGCACCGGGACACCCTGGGCCGCAGTTCGATGATTGAATTTGTGGTCGTGCCATCGAACGTTACTATGGTCGGTCAAGAAGGAGTCCTTTTTGACCCATGGGACTGTAGAGGTAGCTTACGGGTAGTCACTGAGGCAAAAACTTATGGGAGGAGTTCAGAGAAGCCATTGAGATAGACTTTGGGACAGCTTTCTGGACCACCATCTGCTGTCTAAAGAGGGAAACGCAGTGCACAATCAACACCGTGTATGGTGGGGTTAGTGTGTTGCTAACCTACGTAATGAAGAACGTAGATCCGGTTAATTGCTGGGGCAACTTAAAGAGTTTAGCTTCTCAAAACAATACGCATTCGAAAGAGTAATACATTTGCATGACGAACACGCCTCCCCGAAATAAATCAGACCTCACAAATCGCTCGGCTCTTGATGCGTGAGTCAGAATCATCTGGGTGACCAAAACAGGTTACTCTCACACATCATCTTTGACTTTTCTGATGTTAACACTAACCATTTGTGTTTGGTTCATATTGACTTAGTCCGGGCCACACGGTGGCTGAGTGGTTAGCACATTGGCCAAACAGTCAGGAGATCTGGAAAACCTGGGTTCAAATCTCCATTGGGCATCTGTGTGTGTAGTTTGCATGTTATCCTCGTGCGCGCGTGGGTTTTCTCCGGGTACCTACCACATTCCAAAAACATGCATGTTAGGTTAATTGGCGACTCTAAATTGTCCATTGGTATGAATGTGAGTGTGAATGTTTGTCTATATAAGCCCTTCGATTGACTGGCGACCAGTCCAGGGTGTACCCCGCCTCTCGCCCAAAGTCTGCTGGAATAGGCTCCAGCATCATGACCCTAACGAGGATGAGCGGTATAGAAAATGAATGAATGAATGATTTGGTCCGTCTGAGGCCTAACCGATTAATCAACAAGCAGCCAAAACTAGTTGCAGCCCTACTCAAAAGATAGTCAAAGTTTACTTGTGAATTCCATGTCATTTCAATACATTTAAATTATGTCTCCTTCGTTTGGGTAGAACATTTTTAGATTACAAAATATCTACAACCAAAGACATAGAACACAGGAACTTGAGGTCAAATACTTGTTTTGAATGGCAAACTCTAGAACGTAAGCAATATTTTCGGGAAAAATATGTTCTCTAAAGTTGTAAGAATTGGAACGGGATTTGCAGTCACCCTACTTTAAAAGAAAATTGCTGTTTCTGTGGAATTCTGCTATTTATTTTTAATTCTTATGTGAGACATGGACACATCTTTTGTGTGTATTCCAAAGCATGTAATGGGACACAAATCTTCTGCCAACAAAGCCTGCAATAAAAAAAAATCTAAAAACCGACAAGATGTTATGGTTTTATATCCATGCTATAGTTACATTATTTTGCCATATTGTTTTTTTTTTTTTTAAAGCTATGTAGCTTTACCTTTCAGTAGTGGCCCAAGGCGTTGCGAGTGTGTGGTGAAGTTAGACGCTAACTGGCTAATAGCTAGCCGTTGTGGCGTGGCGAGATGTCACTACGCCAGAAAAGTAGTTCTTCAGCTTTAGAACTTGCTTGATATATGCAGGTCACAATGTAAAATTAAGGTTGTTGGTGGTTTATGGAGGTTTTGCATCCCATCAGGTGCATTACTAGCTGCCTCTTTTTGTTTTAGCTGTTTTGTTAAGAACCGAAAAAAAACGTGTGTTCACATAAGGCTTGTGGATAGGCAAAATTCTAAACAAAAATGTGCAGTTCTCCTTTAAGCATCTTTTTAGCAAGCAGTTTAGTCAAGTCTGCACTTTGGTTCAAGTTATGCACTTTAACCAAATCAGTCTATTAAGAGTGAGACATTACTGAATCGTAATTTGGGTTAGTCCTTCAAGTAACCTTAAACCAAAATATTTAATGGGCCCATGTGGAGATGTCATTTACCGTTATACACAAAATTTGGATTCAGGTTATGACCTAGTAAATATTTATGGCGTCATACATCTTTGTTCGCTGGTTCACACCGAGAATTGGTTCTACTGGGAAATTGGTAAGTCTGTTCAGGACCTCGCCAACGACAGCTTTGTGGCAAATTAACATATCAGACTTAATTGCACTGTCATCCACAGTACATTTCTCACTCAAGTGATGCTATTCCACTCCACTAGCGCCTTCTTTCATCTGCCCACTGTCCAGCAAAGTAATTGTTGACACTAATTTGGGAAGCTTTTGATGTCAGCCCACTGAATTGGGCGACTGGGTGGAGTCGGTTTTTCACACCAGTACTCTTTTTCTCCAAGGAGACAGGAAAAACAACTTTGTTGGCACAAGCGGAGGTGAGAATGTTAAAGCTTGGGTTGAAATGAAAAGTAGCAGTCCTTGGTAAGAAGACATACTACCAGCGTTGTATAGAAAACAGTGTCTTGACCAAGATGGGCACTATTTCAGTTGAATCCAGGTGGCGACCTTTTTTTTTTGGGGGGGGGGGGGGGGGGGGGGGNGGGCAGGCAGTGGCCAAACCTGCCTGTCAAGGTCTGATCCCATCAGATCTCAGAAGCTAAGCAGGGCAGGGCCTGGTTAGTACTTGGATGGGAGACCTCAGAGGAACACCAGGTTCCACAGTGGGAGGAAATACTTTCCTTGTGCCCTTAGGCAAGGCACTTCACCCACATTGCCTACTATGAGAGTGGTGTGTGTGTGTGATGGCGCACACTGGCAGCCTCGCTTCCGTCAGTCTGCCCCAGGGCAGCTGTGGCTACAAAAGTGGCTTACCATCACCAAGTGTGTGAATGAATAATGACCTCAGTGTAAGCGCTGAGGGTCTTTGTAAAGCGCATAACAAGTGTATTTATTATAATAAAGTGCATGATTATAATTATTCATTAAAACATGCCAGCTAGACGAAGATTAAAACGACATTGCGCCCACAGAATAAAAATACTTTTAACTCTTCCAAATACTTATCGTGGTATATTTCAGGGAAACTGCCCCCTACAGCAACGTTCGGCATACTTTACCGCAGCCAAATAGAGAATTGAGCGGTTACCCTGCCCCCTGGTGGAGAAAGGGTTACCGTGTGAAGCTTTAAACATTGTTGCGAAGAGAACCTTCTTAGTTACAAGCATTTCAACGTTTAAAGAGCTTTACATCATAAATACTTTAAGTCTAAATACGACATGGGGAAGTGAGTAACTACAAAATACCCGGATGGTTTTGGCACAGCCCTTTCCGGAGTTCCGTGTACTTTCTATCCCAGGATGCATTGCGTTTCAGCGCAGGCGTAGCTCATTCCGGAAACTTTTACGCTATAAAACTTGCCTGCACACGCGCGGACGGACACAGCCGTTTTTCCTCATTAGATATATATATAAAAAAACCCTGAGTATGGATGCCAATACATTCAATCAAAAGACACATGCAAGCCCAATATTGACATACCAGGTGCAGAAAGACATTTAAAAATCACCTTTACGGTTTATTTAATGACGATTACATTCTCGGATGGGCAACATTAGTCAACACTACAAATTTGTTATGTTACAGATCAGAGGTGCACTCGCTTTCCAACTTGAACACATGTCCCAATAAACACACTATTTTGTCATAGTAACACCAAACTCTTTAGTAGACTCAAATCCTCTATCAAAATGTGCTTTACACAATACAGCAAGACTAAAGAAAAACATGATAAACGATAAAAACAAAAAAAGGTGGATACAAGTGTATTTTACAAATGGTAAAATGGAAATCAAACTGTTTTAAATTTACACATGTATGTATCTGGGAGATATGACAGGAAAAAAAACAACCTCAGTTTTCACAGCAAACTGGTTTGCCAGACCCATAACATTTCACTCCTTTAGAAAACACAAACTAAAGAGGTGAAGGGTTGCAGGATATCATTCAAGACATTCATTACTCACATGAGTTGAAAGGTCAAAAGGTGCCATTTTGGCACAGGAGGGCGGGTAAAGCTGGAGGGTTCTAAATATAAGGGCTAAAATGCCCATTTACAGTTAAATATATCAACGACGCTTTCTGGAATGTCCAAAAGCTCTGAAAACTGATGAAACCAGAGTCCAGTCAAAAAGTAAAAGTCTAAAAGGATTTAGTCGTCAAATTTGATTTTCTTTCCTTGGGGCTTGCCTCCAAATCCTCCACCACCTCGTCCACCTGAAATGGCAAAGTGCAAAGGTTTAGTGGTTGGCATAAAGCTCTGTTCCTGTAACAGAATGTGTTGATACATTTTTACATGTTCAAGTGTAGTACTTCATTTTTAAGTAAAAAAAATTTACCTCCAAAGCCACCACGTCCGCGGCCACCTCCACGAGGGCCTCCTCTACCTCTACCGCCGAAGCCACCGCCTCTGCCGCCGCCACGACCGCCGAAGCCACCCCGGCCTCCTCTGCCAAAACCACCGCGGCCACCAAATCCACCTCCACGACCTCCACGGCCACCCTCGCCCTTGGGCCTGGCGTAATCGAGTGTTACCTTGGTGCCGTCAATCTCGCCGTCCTCCATAGCTTCCTTAGCTGCCTTGCAATCATCTTCATTGTCAAAGTCCACAAAGCCAAAGCTGAGGGAATGGTACAATTATGGAAAAGTGTTCACTTTTGTCTGGATACGGTGTCACCCCATCAACTCTAAACATTCATTTAAGTGTCAATTTACACAAGTTGTAACTGACATGCATTTTACTTCAAACCTACCCTTTGGAAGAACCAGTGTCACGGTCTGTGACAATTCTAGCGCCCACTGCACCATCAAAAGCCTCCTTAAGCGTTTCATCAGTTGTGTCCTCTGAGAGACCTTTGACGAACAGTGTCTTTGTTGGACCTATCAACAAAAAAGGCCAGTTAAATTGTGACAGCACATCCCAGTTGTGAGCTACCAAAGCATTAAGTTAAGAGTCATGTGTGTAGATCAGATCAGGACTTGACTATCTTAAAAATCATCACAGAACTTCAGGAGCTCAAGTTTTCATCACATCTGATTACAATAACCCAACACTACTCTGCAGTTTTGATCAATTTCAGTTTAACACCTACCCAAGTTTCCCCTGCCTCCTTCTGCCCGGTTGTCTCTGCTCTGGCTGTACTCCAGTCGGATTGTGCGGCCTTCAATGTCGGTGTTGTTCAAGGTGTCCATGGCTTCCTTGGAGTCTTCAATGCTCTCGAATTCTACAAAAGCAAAGCTGCCGAAAGACAAATTGCGATGAACATGCGAGTTCCAAACACCAAAAAGCTGCCTTATGTTACAAATGTACTTGTAGCACAGCAGACATGGCATTACACCCTCACGTGACTGGGGTGGAGCCGGTTTTAACCGTGCACCAGACTCTGCTTCTCGTGCGAATCCATGCATAATCATGGCAAGATTACGAGGAGCTCATGAGAAGGCGAAAACCTCATGTTACCCTACTTCAAAGAGTGAACGTGGCGCAACTTCTGAGTTTGCTCACCCTTTAGGTCTTCCGTCTCTTTGTGGCACTCTGATGGAAACAGCTTTTTCAAACGCAGCTTGCAGGGCCTCCTCCGTGGCACTGAAGGCCAGATTATTCACCACTAATATTTTACTGACTGGTCCAGCAAATCCTGGAAGCAAGAAGATATTTTTACCTAAGTTTTAAGTCTCTCGTTGAACCACATAAGAACACGGCACTAAATATTTACCTGCCCCCTTAGCACCTTTTTGGCTTTTCTGTCCTACAAAGTCTACAATAATGGCTCTCCCATGCACATCAGATCCTTGTGCCTCTTCTAGCATCTTCTCTGCCTCAGCCTCAGTTTTGAACTCAATGTAGGCAATTCTGTCAAAAGAAGTTGGAACATTTTTAATTATGTTCGCATACTTTAAAGTGAAAATGTTATAGCATGCCTTAATGGTGCTTATTCCTACCCTCTGTTGGCGTTGTTCTGGCCTGGTGGTATCCTGATATCCACTGCATCTTCAAAGAGCTCCCTCAAGTCATCAACCCCGACAGAAAAGGGAATGTTTTTGACAAAAAGTGTCCGTGCATCCCTTTCTGTGGACAAACAGACTGTTAACAGAATGCCATACAATGTCTTCTCAACCAAGCAAAGCCACAGATACCTTTTCTTTCTTCCTGGGAGTTCTCCTTATTTTTTGCTTTGTCCATCTTTATCTCCTGGCCCATCAATTTTTTACCGTTGAGCTCCAGCGCCTTCTCCATGTCCTCCTGAGATCCAAACTCAACATAGCCAAATTTCCTAAAATGAGGAATATCGTGGAAGAGATAGTCCAAATTATTTTTCCATACTTACATTTAGAATAGGTTTGCCTTTGTCACAAAATTCAACAATAAATGCCGTCATACCTGGAGCCGCCTAGCCGGACATCAGCAATCTCAATGTTGTTCTTGGAGAAGAATTTCCTCATTGACATTTTGATTTCATCAAAGTCCTTCTCAGAATTCAAGTTGCCAACATACAGACAAA
This sequence comes from Oostethus manadensis, assembly GCA_024372805.1. Classification (NCBI taxonomy): domain Eukaryota; kingdom Metazoa; phylum Chordata; class Actinopteri; order Syngnathiformes; family Syngnathidae; genus Oostethus; species Oostethus manadensis. Next base: position 1,917,669 of record QODF01000019.1, read on the forward strand.
AACCTGACATAACAGGAGAGATACACTTTTAGTGATCGCAACATAAACCTAACAAACCGTTGCCACTTCCCACGTCAAAATTTTGAGGCTTCCTTTTGGTTTTTCAAAATTAATACCATCACTGTTTTGTGGTCGACAACATATTAGTCACAAATTATGCATATTTAAGCAAATCATGTATTACTGGTCCAAAGCATTTAAAAGCATAAAATACAATGAGAAATAAGGCTTTCAGAAGACGCAATTATAGTACTTTGGAATCTTACATTGAAATAATTACCCCTGCACTACACTGTCCAGAAAACTCTCCCAATTTGTGAGGCTTGTATGTCTTATGTCTCGAATGATAATACGAGTGTAACGGCGACTATAGGTGTGTTAGTTCATGTCTGAGGGGCTCTACTGTTACAAAAACAAACAGGCTTTCTACGCTTTAAGGAATCCTACTTAACGAAACCATGTTTCACAGTCTGGTCTGGAACCAATTAGCTGATAAATAATTTACCATCTCCATCTGACTTTGCTTTCTTGGCAGGTGGGGTGTCCTTCTTGCTCTCTGCCTTCCTTTTTGCAGGGGTCACTGGGGCTTCTGTCAGTTGAAGTCATAAAAATACAGTCATTCAGAAAGCCGACACAGGAGAGAACATTCTGAAGGAACCAAGCCATATTGTGAGCACACGTGCTTTACTCACATTCTACCTTAATCACTATTTTTTCCCCATTTAAGGGGGTAGGGTGTGGGGGTGCAATACTACAAAATAATTGGACGCCATGACTCGCCTTCTTCCTCGTCATCTTCCTCCTCTACCTCGTCGTCATCATCATCTTCCTCACCGTCATCCTCTTCAGACTCTTCCTTGGCTTTCACCATGCCTGCCTTCTTTGCGGCTGCAGGAGCAGGCGTGGTGTCCATCTCCTCTTCAGAGTCTAAACGCCAAAGAAGCCATTTGTTAAAGAGAGCTGTGATTGTATGCAAACCTCAAGACATGAGCACTGCATCAGTGAAGAGTAAAGCCACACCATTTTTCAGAATTAAGTCCCTTGTTGATCATCACTTGCAATCCACAGACTACAGAGACAAACATGCGCATGTATCATACCATCTTCTTCGTCATCATCGTCGTCGTCATCATCATCATCATCATCAGCCTCCTTTTTAGCTGGCTGGGCCTTTGGCTTCGCAGCCTTCTTTAGAGGTGGGGCCTCCTCTTCTGAGTCTTCTTCATCAGAGGGCTCCTTGGTAGGCTTGCCCTTCACTTTCTTGGCTGGGGGCGTGGCAGAAGCCTTTGCAGCAGGTTTGGCTCCTTTCTTGGGGGGTGGGGGCTCCTCTTCAGATTCCTCATCTAGAAACAATACATCTAATCAGCCATAGTCTTCAAAACCATGCAAAATTAGATGCACTCAAGGACTGGGTCATGTCACAGCGATTGAGGATAGAACTGGCGGACAATGAAACACACCAGCACCGAAGACATAGCGCTGTAGTTCACTTTTCCTCCGAACATTACACACATGAGTACCGCCAAACTACATGCGTGCCAAGAAATGGAGGGCGGGACTACACACTAAAAACAGTGGATGACCAACCATCGTCGTCGTCGTCTTCTTCATCTTCAGACTCCTCAGGGGGCGCAGCTTTAACAGCGGCTTTCTTTGGGGGTGGTGCTTCCTCTTCTGTTGGATTGAAAAGCATCCCATAATCATTTAACAGGTTCAATAAGCAATTGATCAGGTTTTTGGTTACATTAGGTCAGTCTAGAACTATTGGAGAGGAAATATGTCCAACGTCAGACTGGCAAACTACCTCAAGATATAAAATGACAGCAGCATGTACTCTAATTTAATTCATGCTGCATTTTGGACTTGCCATATGCAATGATTTATGAAAATAATATGGCCTGTCATACAGTTCACCATTGTGGTCTGAATTTTCAGCTTCACTCGTGGTTTTACAAAAAACACAATAATTGTCCTGTTTCGTGGTCACAGACTAGTAAAAAAAAATGAAGCAAAAGTATTTTGCCTGAATCAAGCATGTAAGTATAAAAATGAATGACACAAAAGTCATATTCACAAGTTGACGCTTTGTAGTTCTACAATAATCACTGGGAGCCAGTAATGTTCGATGAGAATCGACTAACAGGATTGTTGCAGGTTGATATCTCACAACAGGCACTAAAGTAAAACATGCGCCACGGCCGCAACCCACTCAGCTCTGAACTCCTGACGCCACCTCCTGTCCTGAACACATTACAACACGAGCACAAGTCATGTCTCAAATGGTTTATTTTGTCTGACTATGTTTCTACCATAATGGGTAATATAGGTGTAAAGGTGTTATAGGGGTGTTATTTCATGTATAAAGGTTCCAGCGTCAAATAGGCCATTTAGGTAGGAAAACCATCTTAACCGCAAAAAAATTATAAATAAGACTGACATTTACTTGTACCAGTTAACAGCAATAACTGAAGAATTGTCTCATCGCTTACCTGACTCGTCATCTTCACTTTCTGCTTTCTTGGCCGCTTTGCCGTTTTTAACAGCCTTGGCGGCTTTGGCTGGTGTTGCTTTCTTTACTGCTTTTGGAGGCGGAGACTGGCAAAAATAAAGTAAAGCAAATGAGCACCCGGAACATGAAAATACCACAAATCGTCACGATAACGAACCTCTTCCTCTTCACTGCTCTCTTCAATTGATTCTTCCTCCACTTCTTTCGGAGGCGGAGGGGCTTTTTTCTTCTGGTTTACTTGTTTATTTGCTGCCTGCAAACACACAAGGGGGAATAAAAGCATCACTTTTCACCTTGATTTTCAACAAACGTGTGACTCAATTTACAGCCTTAAGGTGGTGGCATTCTGGTAAAGTATTAGAAAGTGCATTAGCATTCATTGGAGTGGGGAACAGACCACGTTGGTGGGGGGTTTCACTGTAGGCAACGTGTGGCCGCCTCGTGTATCACTGTGGGGGTGGCGCAACACCCACGTGGGTATCTGCATGTTAGCATGTTGGCTAACGTACATGCGATCAAACTCGCCGACGAAGAAAGCCTTTTAAAAAAACTGCGATCACCACATAAACGCGATACAAAACAGTCACACACAAACTGTAAATAAGTCAGTGCGCAGCGTCGAGGACCGACAAAGTCACCGCATTTCACCAGCAAGCTCTCGTGTTAATACTCACGTTGGCCATTTTGTTCCGCGTGCCGCCGCAACTGCACATTTCAAATTCGGCTTTAAAAACGAGCCGCCGGTGGGTTTTACGTCATGTCTGCGTCGAATCGGCGCAATCGGGTCGAGAACGCGCACGAATGCCATTTTGAGCGGTTGGCCTACCGAACCCTTAGCAGGCCGAGCTAGGACTCCTCACCACGGAACAAACATGGCCGCTCACTTCACAGCAATAAACGCCTATGTGATCGCCATTACACCGTATTTCGCACCCCCGGACTAAAATCGCACATAAAACTACATTTAATCCAGTGCGACAATTATATGTTACGTATCGGCAGCCATTTCCACCCAGGTCACAATCCCTCCTTTAAGACGTAAAACAACTTCACCGTGTAGGCCTCGTTGCGAAGACACAAAGAAAATACGACTGCGACAAAAACAATTTCTTTCAAGTTGCAATGTCTTACCTTGGCTAACTTCACCATGGTGCCGTCGTGTGTTTCACTGAAACTCAAAGAACTGGAAGATGGAATAACAAGCGGGTACAGAGCTACTGCATGCACGTGGCCGAGCCTACGCGTTGGGGTATTAGAGACAGGAAAGACAGAAAGCAGAACGCGCTCCTTACTCTCTTGCAAAGCGCGGGCACGCGAAAGGGTCCCGCGTGACTCAGTCGTCCAATCATAAAGGAGGGTATTTAAATCGTGCCCGCGCCCAGCTTGCATGGCGTTAATAAGGGCTGTTTGTTCATGTGGCTTTTCTATAATAATTAAAGTGCTTGGAATTGTGGATGAAGGAAAATATTGAAAGAATAATAAGAAATAAAATTTAAATGAAAATGTTTTTTAAAAAAGCTCGACTTTGCGTCACACAGGTCATGCGATGGGAGGGGGGGCAACATGAGGGCTTGCAACTGTCTTGGAACCACGTGGTTTAAATGTATGGAATTCCAGGTGTGGCAAAATTGAAAGGAACTCCAAGTGGTAACATAAGACAAAAACAAAATCCAAAAATATACAAATGTGGTCATATTCTCTTTCCATGTTGTCTTTATTTTTCCATTTTGCCATTGCTTTTCCTTATTTGCCATTTAATATTTTCATTTTGCCGTTTATTTTCCTGTTTTGTCTTTTCCGTTTGTTTTTTGTCATTGAACTTACGAGATGGCTCATGCTGGAGACAAAGACGATACAAGGGCTAGCCCGCTTCTGCCAGGGTGACTGGTCCCATGCAGGCTGCCAAACATTTCATGTGGATATATAAAGTGCATCAATACTACAAAAATATACAATGTAGTCATATTCTAATTCCGTTTTTGTCTTGGCCTTTTACATTTTGTCATTGCTTTTTCTCTATTGTCTTTGCTTTTTCTAGTTCATTGTTGTTTTTCCTGTTTTGTCTTTGTCTTTTCCTTCTGCTTTTCCTCATGGCATTTATGCAAGAAATTACAATACATGGGCGGGCCCCATCCAGCCTGTCTGCCCATCCATCCTATCCAGCCTGTTAGCCGCTTCTATCAGCAACGATATGGACGGCATTATGTAAGACGTTCGGGCAAAGTATGTGAATGGTGGCGTGATAGGGATGTTACTTCCTGTCCGTCAGCCGCGCTAAGAGCTACATTTAAACGTAGCTACTACATGGTCACCGGAAGCAGGAATCATGTGATCAGGTATCGACTAGTCACCCTGGCAGAAGGACCCGCTTTTTGCTTTTACCAGCTAGCGTCTGGTACATGCAACTAGAAAAAGCCAATGGAAAAGACAAAACAGGAACATGAACACCAAACTGGAAAAAAACAAAGACAATACAAAAAAGCAAAGACAAAATGTAAAGCAAATATGACCACATTTGCATATTTTTGTATTATTGACTGTATTTCCTTTTAATTTTGTGATTCCATAAAAGTGTAGCTCATGTGTGACTGTTGGCCTGGAAACTTGGGCGTATTTGGCATTTGAACCTACTCTGCTATTTCTCTGTACATTTTAAAATGGTTCGTAGCGTTCGTGTACGTTTAATGTTGGAAATCTTCAATACCAAACTCACACCTTACAACAAAAATGCTGAAAATAAAAACACTCCAATTAAATAAATGCTGCAAGAGCAAAAAAAATTGCAAAATGTTGCTTCTGCATTGCTCTGTTTGTACGCCAGCAGCAGCAGCAGCAGCAGGATGTTTGAGTAATTAACCAGAAAAACCACACAGAGGCAGTAGTGCGTTTTACAAGTCAGTATTTGTGAGCATCCCAGCCAGAGTGAACCAGCTATCCATCTCACAATTAGACCCTCCGCAATTAGTGAAGGAATCCACATCCAACATCTTTCTGGAACGGCCTTTTACAGGGTACGAACATCAGAGACCTAAAAGATGGAACAAGACACACTGCTGCTTGCCGATGATCATAAGTTCAATAGTTTAGATTTTAGCGTGCATAATACGAACAATAAAGTCTAAAATAATAGCACATGGGAAAAAGATATATTTTTTAGTCAAATATAAGCACTACTGACTCGGACAACTTGCTTTTTGCAGGATGGACAATGAAAAGTAATACAAATCCAGATGTTAAAAAAACTAAACATGATTGAGGTGAATAATTGCTTTATTATTATCCTAATAAGACACTGTTCCCACTTTAGATTGGTAGCTGCAGTGCAGCACTGTTAACTGTTAATAAGTAAATAATTCCAATATGTATTAACCTTTATGAGGCAATACTATCCATTACTGAGCATTATTGTCAATAATTATCTCAGTGCTTATTACCATTGCCTTCAGTACGCTGACATTATGTAGCCTTAATAATGCAAATAAGCATTTAAAATATAATCTTAATATTATAAGAGGCTTATTTTCTTTAATTACAGCTTATTCAAGGTTATTAGAAGCACCTTAACATTAAGTATTACACAAGTTTTGTCCTGGTTATAATCACGAGCAGCAACATGAATGGAAAAATCACAAAATCATTCAGTAGCTTGAAAAAAAATTACGTAAAAAACATGTATTGGTATAGGTATCTGCAAAACTGGTATTAATATTATTAATAATAATATTGCATTTACTTGGTAATAAATGCGTACAAAAATTTCTGAATTTTTATTTATGAAAAAGTTTTAAAGGTCAGTCTATATAAGAGATTTACATTTTTAAGATTGCAACCCAGGGATCTCAAACTCGTGCCATGGAGGGCCGAGACACTGCAGGTTTTTTCCAGCAGGTGCTTTAACTGATGAGCTCTTTCCTTCAAACTGAAGGAGGTGCTAATCGTTACAGTCACCTGCTGCAGTGACAGGCTGGAAAGAAAACCTGCAAAGTCTCGGACCACCATGGGGTTCTGCCCTCTAGTGGAGGATAATTGAACTGCATGTCAGGAGCATCTTTAGGTCTGTTTGTTCACCATGTAAAAGGGAATGAAAAATACTATTATTATTATTGCTATATGACATATTTATGTATGTGTGATTTACCATAGTGATATATTTTTGGATTTTAATGTAGCTAATCTAAAAAGTATGCCACATGAATGAATGAATGAATGAAAAACACCAGTTACATAATTCTTGTTCATGTTTCCCTCTTAAACACATTTTATGGACTTTGCTTTTATATGTTTCCATTTCACAATTTGGGTTGCTTGTTTGTGTGAATAGGTCACTGTTTTCCTGTATGCCTTTTTTTGGAATATGTGCTGAGAAAAGCATCAAATAAATGAGGTATTTTCAACTACAAAACCATTAAAGCCTGCCTTTGACTGGCGATCAGTCCAGGGCGGACCCCGCCTCTCGCCCAAATCAGCCGGGATAGGCTTCAGCATACCCCTGCGACCCTAATGAGGATAAGCGGCATAGAAAATGGATGGATGGATGACCATTAAAGCTGTGGAAATGAAAGAAATCTGTCCATTTTGTGTAAAAAAGTTGTTATATTCCTTTCCATTCACGACAACATAAAAGGCCGAGAGGACACACGCAGGTGCACATTTAACGTTATTTTTATCATTTTGGAAAACATTTACAACTATTTGAGACAAAAGAAAAAGTTACAAACAGAATTGACCTGCAGTTTGCATCCCTTTTCAAAATGTTACATAAATAAAACCCATTTATAAATATCTCTTCTTCTTTTTTTTATAAACATATAAATAGTTCTTAACATAAATACATTTATGAAGGGGAAGATGTAGTACATGAATTTACAGCAGCAGCAAAACAATATACAGCTTTGCGATTTGTAGTTTTTACACCGTCGGGTGGTATACATCTATGGACATATTTGTATATATTCATATGAGGCTTTTGGAGCATTGTCATCCCAGTCTCTGGTCATGCTGGTCTTGGTGACTTTCGTACCGAAAATCTGTCCCGTCTGGTGAGTTTATTTTTTCTCTCTCCCTCGTGCGAGAACAAAGTGAAGTTTTTCCAAACCCATCCTCCAGAGATCTGGAGACAAGAGAAGGATAGAAGATGTTAGTGATGTTGACTTCATGTAGGTTTCCTTGATGGAGGCATCAGTACTCCCCATTTGCTTACAACAAGTCATCACTGATACATTAAATGCTATATTTTCTAAAGAACATGCTTCCTTATTGCCTCCACTGCTCATGGTGACATGCGCATTGGTAACCTCCTTGCATTTGTGCAGAAGGACTTCCCGCTTTTGATGAACAGGTCATGTGCCGAGAAGGTCCAAGTAAGCTTGACTCACAAGAACGAAAAATCAAGTAACTGCGTGGTTTTCCGTCACAGGAACCCGTGGACTTCATGGCAAACAACCGTACAAACCATTCACACAGAAACAGTCAGTGCGCCAGTATGCTCGTCTACACCAGGGGTGTCCAAAAGTCTCCATGTTTCGTTTGAATAACTTGACACTCTCCGGGCTTTGACTAGATAGGACAGTTCTAGAGCGAGTCAAAATTCACCGAGTGTTGGATTGATCGCCCACCAACGGGGTTAGACCTCATCTGTAGATAGACTTTCGTGAAACTGGTTAGTTTTACCCTACTGAGAGCTGTCCTATCAAGTCTTTGAGCGTGAAACAATGAAGCCTGCTCGGAGGAGAGGGTGAAACGTCTTCCTTGCGAGTGTTTATATTGGTCTACATTGGACTGGTTTTAGCATCCTTAATGAAGAAAAGTATCAAAGTGGCTCCCTGCGTCCTCAGGGGAAAAGGTTTGGACACAAATAGGGCTATATATTGTTTTAGGTACCTTTTCTTGGGCCCAAACAGACCTAATTTGCTGGTTTGAGTATCTAACCCAACAACCACGTAAGTACACCTAGACTCTGTCAAGTGCAGTCGATCTAAAGAGAACCACGCCAAAAACTCACCGTCCAAACGCTGCGTTCCAACACTAGCAGCCCATGCCGCTGATGGTGCCTATCCTGTCCATCTTGTGCCCGAAGCAGCCACTCCGCGCCGTGGACCCCGCTTTCTTGCTCCCGGCTTTGTGCCTCCTAGGCACGGGCTGGTCGTTGAGGAGCAGAGCCCACATGCCCCTGGCCCGGGTGTCCATGCGTAAATCTCGCAGTAAGCGCATCCGAGAGCGCACAGCTTCTATCCGCCGGTCCTGCTCCTCTGACTCCAGCAGGTCCGTCAGCTCGTCGCCCAGCAAACTTCTGAGGGACTGAAGCACACATAGATGGACGGGTATTAGCAATGACGTCACAAGAAGACGCACGCATTCGTAGGAAAACACGAGACACCTACAATAGGTGCAATGTGGATATTAGTGCAATATTGTGCAAAGGCACAAGGAACGGCGGCTCCTCATGGCAGGTGCTCCTGGTCTGGATGCAGATTGTGGCATTAACTCACACCCATGTCTGTTCCCGGAGATTTGGGAAATAACCAAACATCTAAGCAAACGTTTTTTCTTGAAATATTAGCGTTCCGGTTCGTGCGTAATTGGGGATTTTACGCACAAAGGCACTTTGGTGTTAAGACGTCTCTTACATTCTGTAAAAGGAAACTTGAATAAATGTTTACTAAGCTTCATATGGTTAAATATGAACGTAAACCAACCGACTTACCTTCTGCTGTGCCTGCGTTAAAGGTTTGGCTCCCATTCTCCCCGAAAGCAGCGCGACCATAAGTCCACACGCCACCAAGTAGGACAAGTTCATCTTGAGCAAATTTCAACCGTGAAGGGGATTCCTCGGGTATGGAGCGCAATGAGATGATGGGCGGCGTACTATAGCAGCCAATAGAAGCTTCGGATCCGTCCTTGTAGTCCAAAGCTCCTCAAGTGCTCCTCTGCTTGCGAGTTTGAACCCTTAGAGGACTTTATAGCCAGCCCGTGGTGATGTCATGACAACCTGCGTAATAGTCACCCGTCCTCGCCAACTCCCTGTTTTCTCTACCTGCCCCCCGAGCACGTCATGCCCAACGACGGATTGAATGGTACAAGCTCCGGTCATCATGGCTTTGGAGGAAATGGGATGGACTTTGATCTATCAATATGCATACATTTTCCTTTTCAGCCACTTTAGAGTGCTGGATGGGCTGCGGCACCCGAAACTAAAGGTGTTTTTTTAAAGGCTGAGCGGCAAAGTGATACACACAATTCACTTTGGATCCGACAAATGTGATGTTGACGTCCATTGAAGTGCAACGTGGCATTTATTTTACATGCAACTGATGCAACTGTGCACATAGACGTCCTAAGGTCATGCAGTAGCCAATTCTAGAAAGATAACCAATTCTGGTGGATGGTTCCAGTATGTAACCCGACAAAAATCCAATTGGTCACCACATCTTTGTTTGGTAGGACTAATACGAACACAGTGGTCCCTCACCACATGGGGCTTTGTGCACCGCAGCTTCACTCAATTGCGGTTTTATGGAAATAAAAATGGATGAATGGCGCCAAGCACAATTACACGGCATTCAGGAGATGCATTCAAAGCAGTCGTCAAAGGTGCCTAGGTGTCACTAATGTCACTGTAATTTCTGATGAGACACACAAGCACCAGACTTGAACGTCAGAACAACAGGTTTTTATTGCAGGTTTGAATGATCTCATGGCAGGCGCGATAATCTCTCACACCCACTCCAATCGAAAATTCAACTCTCAACCCGCGTCGCCACTTCCTGTTCCATGCACCGGAACAGTTTTACACCCTGTAAGAAACCCAAGTTGCAATTTGTTCCCATAAGGTTTTGAGTCATATAAGACGCTTTGAGGTGCAAAATGTCGGAAAAAAACGTGCCAAAAACTGTTCCATCATCGCTTACTGCTGTTTTGTTCAGTGAGTGTAAAGTGAAAAGTTTACAGTTTACTTTCGGGGTTTCTATCGCGAGGCAAAGTGGACTCCTCTGGTGACAAACGAGGCCACACACATGAGCATGAGTCCTAATTATGTCTGAAGGGGCTTGTTTTCTGTTATTATGTCAACTGTAAAGGTGACTGTAGGGGTGTTATTTTATGTCTGAAAAGCTTTAATAATGTTAAAAAGTGTATTTAAAAAGGTTGTAAACAGTTTTTTTTATTCTCTAACTTAAATAAATATTTGATTCATGAATAAGGACCTTTTACTTCTTTTTTTTTAAAGGCAGCAGCTGTAGCATTACACCACACATTGTGGCTGCGAGCGCCAGGTCAGATTTCTCGTCTCCTTTTTTTCTTTCCAGCCTCGGTCAGATTTGAAGCTTTATGTGTCACGACGGTGACGCACGTCTTTTGCACATTTGCAGAGAATGCGCCCCCTTTTGCCAAACGAGAACCCCCGTAGAGCATGGCATGTGTGAAATGCATTCATTTTTTACCACTTAGTGCTGGAGCCTATCCCAGCTGACTTTGGGAAAACTGGACCGGACCAGTCACTCACATTTGCACCTTGTGGTATTTTAGACTAATATGGTTGCATGTGATAAATCCAATTTTTGCTGTGTTAAAAGATTGGATAGGAATGTTCTGCAGACAAATGAGCAGGGATGCGCACATTTCTCAGCATAAAGTATATTTTCCAGGTTCTGATGCAAGGTTGCAACCCCAAGCAGCACTGACTGTTTCGAGACACAGAGTGGCAGTATTTGCTGTGGGCCGAAAAGGGAGCCACAGTGGCAGATTTAATGGCGAGATGTCATCCAAAAGTAAAAGTGATTGAGAGCGGAATGTGCGCATATGAAAACATTCAGCACGTTTGGCGTATGCAAAGTCATTAAAAGCCCCGCTTTTAAACGTCATTGCACGTTCTAATGAGACCCCTTTTTATTGTCATGTACACGCATTCACAAAGTGACCTCTGCTTTTAACCTCATGGTGAATACAGACATCCGTAACACACTGGAGCAGTGGGCAGCGTTCCAGCGCCTGGGGAGCAATCGGGGGAGTGGCTAAAAAGTTCCATACCCCACGTTGGTAGGGGAGAATGAAATCCTGGGGTCTTTCATCCTGGGGCCGCATTTTTATCAACTTGTTCACAGTCCACACGTCACGTCGATCCTTCTTGTCCACTCATCCTTTGTGTTAATAATTGCTCATACTTACTATCCGGGAGTTTTCTTCACCCTAATATTCCCAGAAATAAACGTTGGAGCAGCTGACCCGAGTTTTCCCCTGTGACGGCAACCAGACACTATAACAACTGACCTGACATGTTGCATGAACTGGGAAAATCGTTTTGCGTGGAAGTGTATCAGTCAGTGCATTGCACAAACCACACATCAATGATATGAAAACCTGCTCTCTTGATTTTATTATGAATCGTTGAGTAATAGACATTAAAAACGCAACAGTTCTCCAGAGTGCAAGAGGGTTACTGTAAAAGGAAGATTAGAGGCGACACAATGGATGCATTGAATGTTTCCTTAGACATTTGACTTATATAGAATATTTTTCGACATGCTGAAGAATGCAAGGATGTAACCCATGCAACCCATGCAGATATGCTAAGGAGTGGTTGTAAATATTCTTTACATAATATTATGTCATTAATCCCATAATATTTTGACTTTATTTCCAAGATATTATAACTTTTTTCCAACCAAATTTTCCAAAAAAACTTATTTAGTTTTTTGCTTCTCATAATGTTATGAGAAACACATATGTTTTCTTTAATATTTTCTTATATATTACCTTACATGCATACATTACCTTATACATCACCTTAGATTTCCTTATATATTACCTTACATGACTAAAATTACATTTTTTTCTCTCCTAATATTACGAGTTTATTGTTGTAAAATTGTGATCGTTTTCTTTTAATTTTTGGATAATATTATCATGAAATTACACCTGCCTTTTCCATTTCTGATGTTTTTTAAAATTCAATCTTTCAACTATTTCATCTTGCAGGTTTTAATTATGACTTGTTTCCCAAAATATTTTCACTTTATTCTCGTAACATTCTAGTTTTTTTCCTGCAACCTAATTTTCCCCCCCAAAAATGCAGCTTTATTCTTTGTTTTGTTTGTTTCTCATATTATAATTTATTTTCTTACAAAATTCTTATNTTTACATTTTACATGTTTAAATGTCATATATATATGTAAACTTTTTAATACTTATGTCATAATATTTAGACTTTGTTTTCCAATCATTTTTTCTTATAAAACTAGTGCTGCTTTTTTGTTTTTGCACTTTTTTAACGTATTAATTTTCTTATCAAATTATATATATAGTAGTGTTCAAAATAATAGCAGTCCAATGTGACTAACCAGTTGAAGTACTGTTATTAGTATATTTTTATTACAACATGACAAACAAGTTACCAGTAGGTGCAGTAGATTCTCAGAAAACACACAAGACCCAGCATTCATGACATGCACGCTCTAAAGGCTGTGCAATTGGGAAATTAGTTGAAAGGGGTGTTAAAAAAAATACCAGTGTCTGCCGTTCTCCAAACTATTTTGTAGAAACGTTTTTGTTTGTAGGATTTGGCAATCTTGTCAATGACTAAACTAATATTTAGTTTATTATAACTGCTTCACATCTGTGTGGCTTGGACTCAACCAACTTGTGGCACCTTTCAGCTGTTATTCCACTCCAACATTCTTTATCAACATTCCACAATTCATAAACATTTCTTGGTTTTGGTTCACAAACAGCATTTTTGATGTTACCCCACAAGTTCTCCATTGGATTAAGATCCGGGGATTGGGCTGGCCACTCCATGACATAACAACACAACAAGATGTTGCTGGTTTACTAGTGTGTTTAGGGTGATTGTCTTGTTGATTTCAACGGAATGTCCTCTTCAGCATAAGGCAACATGACCTCCTCAAGTATTATGACATATGCAAACTGATCCATGATCCCTGCTATGGGATAAATAGGCCCAGCACCGTAGTAGGAGAAACAGGCACATATCATGATGCTTCACTGTCTTCACCATGTACTGCGGCTTCAAACTGTCTGCGGCCTTTGGACCCAAAAAGAACAATTTTACACTCATCAGTCCACAAAATGTTCCTCCATTTCTCTTTAGGCCAGTTGATGTGTTTTTTGGCAAATTGCAACCTCTTGTGCGCATGCCTTTTTTTTTAACAGAAGGACTTTGCGAGTGATTATTGCAAAATAGATTAGCTTCACACAGACATCTTCTAACTGTCACAGTACTTACAGGTAACTCCAGACTGTCTTTGATCATCCTGGAGCTTATCATTGGCTGAGCCTTTGCCATTCTGCTTGTTCTTCCATCCATTTTGATAGTTGTCTTCCATTTTCTGCCACGTGTCTCTGGTTTTGCTCTCCATTTAAAGGCATTGGAGATCATTTTAGCTGAACAGCCAAAAATATTTTGCACCTCTTCATAAGTTTTCCCTCTACAATCAACTTTTTAATCAAAGTATGCTGTTCTTCTCTTCTCTTCTCTGTTCTTCTTGAACGATCCATTTTCCTTAGGCTTTCAAAGAGAAATGCATGTTCAACAAGTTTTGCTTTCATCCTTAAATAGGGGCCACCTGATTCATACCTGTTTGTTCACTACATTGATCACTGATCACTGATTGAATGCCGCACTGACATTTTTTTTAACACACACCTTTCAACTAATTGTGCAATTGCACAGCCTTAAGAGCTTTTATATCATGAATGCTGGCTTGTTTGTTTTCTGAGAATCTACTGCACCTACTGGTAACTTGTTTGTCATGTAGCGATAAAAATATACTAATAACAGTACTTCACCTGGTTAGTCATTATTTTGAACACTACTGTATTTTATTAATAAACTGCGGGTTGCAAATGGGCATCACGGTGGACGAGTGGTTAACATGTTGACCACACAGTCAGGACCTCTGGAAGACCTGGGTTGGAATCTCCCTTGGGAATCTCTGTGTGGAGTTTCATTTTCTCCCCGTGAGTGGGTGGATTTTCTCCAGGTACTGCGATTTCCTCCCACATTAAAAAACAGGATATTAGGTTAATTGGCTACTCTAAATTGTCCATAGGTATGAATGTGAGCATTAATGATTGTTTGTTTGACGTGCAATTGACTGGTGAGTGTACTCGTCTCTCGCTCCAGCATACCCCCCGCCACCCTAGTGAGGGTAATCGGCGTAGAAAATGGATGGGTTGCAAATGGTCCACATTTCTTCCCAACAAAGCAAAGCTGCTGTCTGGCGGACGATATTATTGCCGCAGAATGGGAAGCAATGCATGATGGGAAGCAGTTAAGATAGTTGTTGTTTGTATTGGTATTTGTCAAGTGTACTTCTGTTGCGTGTTAAGGTACTGTGTGATGATTTTGTCTTAGATGACATTGTCAGTCAGACTGTTATGTTGAGTAATGACCTCCTGCTCTTTCTGATGGGTTGACAAGCTCCTTGTTAGTTTTCTTATCTCTCATGATTGGCTCCTGCCAAATAGAGGGCTACCCGTTCCTCACGGACTCGTGCGCGCCACAATATGCCATTTTATGACGTGGACATGTGGCTTGTAGTCCGGTGAAATTCCTATACTGTATGAACAAATCTGTTTTTCTCATTGAAGTTAGTGGGTGTGTCTTATACATCGGAAATTATGGTATGTATGAACTCTTTAAAGGTTATCAGGAATGTTATGATAACATTTTGATTCAATGGTTTGGAATTGTAATTAACCATAAAACCTGCCATAAAAACTATGTTTCCATCCGATACCCCTTTGCCATTGGAGGGAAGTCTTGTTGACACATGCAAAACCTTTCAAGCAGCTTGTGTCAAATGCATTACATTTCCCGTGCAATAATGCTGTTATTTATAAGACTTTAACAGCCTTGTAGTTTGTCTAGCACATTCCCCAGAGAGTAAGACAATCCGTCTTTGCCTAGACTACGCTTTGTTTTTAATATCTACTAAATACAAAAACTGTGCCCCAACCCCCCACAATTAAAAGTGTAGGAATGTAAGACATTAAACGAACGGGGCAGAAAGATGGTTTAGAAAGCCAAGTGATGTCACTGGAAACACGATTGTTAAACCATGCTAGACTTTGCACTTGCTTCACTGGGCTGCAGCGTGTCTTGTTAAAATTCTTATTAAATGTCAGTTGTTAGTCACTGATTTATCACCAGGGGTGGACTCTGTTGGTTCAGTCCCCACTCGACTGTCTCTACATATGTGTCCTGTGATTGACCTGCAGCCAATTCAGGGAGTCCTTCGTTCCACCCCAAAATGACCCTAAACAGGACATAAGTGGCGGAAAATGGATGGTACTTGACACCCTAGGTCGCAGGTGATCGACTTTGTGATCGTATCCTCAGACCTGCGTCCGCATGTTCTGGACACGCGGGTGAAGAGAGGGGCTGAGCTGTCAACTGACCACCACCTGGTGATGAGTTGGATTAGATGGCGGGGAAGGATGCAGGACAGACCTGGTAGACCCAAACATGTAGTGAGGGTGTGCTGGGAACGTCTGGCAGAGTCTCCGGTTCGTCGAGTCTTCAACTCTCATCTCTGGCAGAGCTTCGCCTGCATCTCGAGGGAGACACCAAATGTCTGAACCTGCAGTTCCTCTCGTACTGAGCAGGATTACTATTGCAACAACACATCTTCAGTAGGGTAAAACTAACCTGTCTCACAACGGTCTAATCCTACCTCACCTTCCCTATTAATGGGTGAACAATCCAACGCTTGGTGAATTCTGCTTCATAATGATAGGAAGGGCCATATTCCGTGCCTCCGTTGCTGAGGCAGCCAGTCGTAGTTGCGGCCGCAAGGTGGTCGGTGACAGTCGTTTCGTCAAGCCCCGAACCCGATGGTGGACACCGGGATTAGGGCTGCTGTCAAGCTGAAGAAGGCGTCCTATCAAGCATGGATGGCTTGCGGGACTCTTGAAGCAGCAGACAGGAACCGGCAGGCCAAGCGGCATGTGGCTTTGGCGGTGTTCAAGGCAAAAACTTGTGTGTGGGACGAGTTTGGTGAAGCTATGGAGCACGACTTTCGGTCATCCTTGAAGAGGTTCAGGCAAACCGTCCGACACCTCAGAAAGGGGTAGCAGCCCCCAGTTCACACTGTTTACAGACGGTCTAAACAGTTTAATCACTATTTACAGTGTAGGCGATCACGCTGTGACCTTCAGCGTTTACTGGAGCAGTTTGCAGCTGTGTGTGAAGTTTCTGGGATGAGACTCAGCACATCCAAATCCGAGGCCATGGTTCTCAGTCGGAAACGGGTGGACTGTACCCTCCGGGTTGGGAGTGAGGTTTTGCCTCAGGTGAAAGATTTCAACTATCTCGGGGTCTGAGGAGCTCGGCCTTTCGGGAGGACCACAGAGTAGAGCCGCTGCATGGGCTCTAATTTCGTAGACAAGGCGCAAGTGAAACATACCTTCGCTTGCACCTTTCCTATGGGCTTCTTCTAAGCGCATTTTGCAATTTTGTGCCACGCGCGGCTTGGCGTAAGTACGCCTCTTTCTCTCCTGCCGGCATAAGTGGCAAAAAGGGAGGAGAGAAGGCATGACCGAGTTTAACAAAACCGGGTCAGATCTTAACCAATCAAATGAGCTCATCTCCTCACCCTTAAATGTGGCGCTGGCGAAGCGCATTGCAGGTTTCATTAAATATGGATGAAGACAGCGGAACAATCTTCAGTCTCAAAAGTGATGTTTTAGTCCGGAAAGTCCGAGCTCGCAGTGGCCAAATATATGGTCACACGACCAGACCTCCAAGGGCCGATGATGCAAAAGCGGCCTGGGAGGAGATTACAAGTACCGTAAATCAGGTTTGTCCTGACGTACTGAGACCTGTTGCCTTGTGAAAAAAACGGTACAGTGATGTCAGAAGAAGGGCCAGCCTGTGCCAAGCTGCGCAACCTACCAAATCAGAGCCCCATGTGTCACTGGTTAACTGGCCGACGTCTGACGTCAAAGCTGGTACCGCTTGCACGCCGCAAAACCCAAATTACGTATTTTTTATGCGGCAAAATGTGCAATTTGCATATTTGATGTGTTTGTGTTGGTGAACGCAACACACGTGAGATGGAAGGCATGATCTCAGACATGTAACGCTGGCCTGCTGGTGTTTATAAAACAGAACTGTTTGAATTACTCGGACGAATGCCTCCTTTGATTGAGTGTGACTGACTCGGCGAGGCTCAAGGGTCTTTTACGTATCAGGAGTAAGCTGCTGGCGTGAGACCCAAGGAAATTGCAGGTAAGTTTACAGTCAGGGGCAAATTCAATAAAGATCTGTTTTCCCCGCACAAAGCGAGAGGAAAGGGGACAGTAATCTTAAGTGCAGCGTCTGACTCGCCCTACTGAAGGCGATATCAGCTCTGCTGTCAAAATGCTCACGTAAATGCTCGTCACGGCGCTTACCCCTCAGCGACCTCTTCTCCCGTACTTCAGGGGTCAAATACAGTTCCAGACTAGAGCGGTCAGCGTTCCGTCTTAGACGGGTTATTTCATCTGGTTCTTTGGCCCACGTTGCGTGTCTAGGTGTCCTCGACCTGAATTACTCCGCGATAAAGTCAAGTAACCACAAGCGCATCATCGAGCAGCGTGCAAGGTCATCTTGGATTCCAAGCGAAATATCTGGGGTGCGGTCAACAAAACAACGAGGTAGCATCTTAGCGCATTTACGTGAAGTCCTGCACGCACTGACAGCCGTTGGAATACACCGACGTGTATTAGTGAGAAAGCAAACGAGGGGATCCACCACGCTAAGAAGGTAGAGTGTCAGTTTTTCCCAACAGGTCTGAATAAAATGTGAATAGGTTTGAAAAGTGAGCAGCTTTACTTTTATGGTCCTCACTACTTTGCAGAGCCATTACAGCATGGGTGTCCAAACTTTTCCAACACTTTCTGAATAATGAAAGGATGCATTTGCCTGATGTGGGTGAAAATGCGTATCATCCGTATGAACCTTTTTGCTGTTGTTGTTTTTTTTAATTTTCCAAATATTACTACTTTTTTTTCCTAAGCAATGTCAGAAAATGTTATTTCCGTACTATTTTGACTTTATTCCCATAATATTATTATTTTACTACTAAAAACTACAACTTAATTTTTTTTGTTTGTTTCTCACAATATTATTATTATATTATTCTTTAACATTGCTACTAAAATGTCATGATATTTATTGTCATAAAATTATGATATTTTGATTATTTAATTTCTTCATTTTCTCATAATATTTTGACTTTATCTTGTAATATTTCAGCTGTATTCTTGTAAATGTTCGTCTCATAAGTACGACTTTATTGCCATTATATTATAACTTTTTCCATAAATGAGACTTTCACTTTTGTTTGTTTAAATTTAATTAGTTTAAAAAAATAATGAAACTGTATGTTTTCTTTAATGTTTCAACTTTATGCTACTAAAAATGTTTTTTTCCTTATTATATTACAACATTATTCTAGAAAAAAATTAAGACTGTTTCTTGTTGTATTACAACTTTTTTCTCGTAATTTTTTTACTTCAATTTTATAAAATGATTGGTGATTTTTGCTGTTGTTTTTCTTGTTAAATTATATTTTTACAGTATGTCAGGGACCAACGGAATACCCTTGAAGTTGCACAAATTGAAATTCAGCAAAAGTACCCTCAAACACAATAAATATATTTAAATGATTGCTTATCAGAAAAAAATCTGAATCCAAACAAACTGGAGATCTACCTGGACCTTTTTTCATTTAGTGGTCATTTAGGGTCTTGTGCGTTTATTCAAATAGGATTTTTAAAATGCAGAATGATGTTGTCTGTAAATACTCCTACAGGTGGTGACGATGCTCTGCAGTGCTATTTTAAAACGCGCTGTCATGGAAGAAGATTGTTGGTGGTCTACTGCCAGTAAGACTACCAGTCCTGTCCCTTGTTGAACCTTAGGGCTGAATTATGCTGAGCAGTAGTTTTACAAAAAATGAAGCCAAAATATTAGGAGAAAAATTTGTTATCTAACCAAAAAAAGGTTATACTATTAGGAGTATAAGGTAAAAATATTTCAGGAATAAAGTAGTAATAATGAGAAAAGTTGGAAAAAATTGGAAAATTTAAAAAATCATCAGAAATTGAAAAAGTTGCTGTAATTTGATGAGTAGTAGGAGTAAAAACAATGTAATTTGAGAAAGAGAGTTCATTTTTATTTTTTAAATGTCGCAATATTAAGAAACAAACAAAACAATATAAAGTTGTAATTTTTGGAATATTAGGTTGGGGAAAATTAATTTGGGAATAAATTTAAATATTGTGGGAATAAAGTCATAATATTACAATTAAATATATATATTTTTGTTTCATAATGTATAATGTTTTGTGTAATTTTTTCCTGACATTTTATAGTAAAACATGACATGAATGACAGTGTTAAAAATAACATTCAAAATATAAAACCTTCTCAGCACTTTCATCCATCCTATGTTGTTATATGTTGTGTGATGTAAAACTAAATTTACCGTAGTCTTCCAGCCGTTTCCAGTTCATTGTTGAGCCTTGGTGGGTCCTAAGTTGCTCCTGACCAGCCGAACCAATGCATCCCTGCATCTGAAGGTAAAAGTTTTGGTCTTGTTCCAGACCTTGGCAAAAAAAGGTGACACATCCAAATAACTTGAAGTAATAATCTTGCAATTTACAGTTAGAAAACAAATAAAAAAGTTCCCAACTTGGCTAAAATTATTTATTTATGTGTAAATTCTACGCTCCGTTCCTAAGCGTTTTTAACAAAGACAAAATCGCTGGGGATGGGGAAAGTGTCTGGTTAGATCAGAACAAGGAAATTACAAACCTGGCAAATGCTCGTGTGGAGGTTTATACTTCAAGATCAGTTTTTCGCTCATTTAACTGTCAATCAAGACAGGATTCCGCCTCAGACAGATCATCATGCAGAAGCTGAGCGTCCGGGCCAACCCACTGCCCTATAGACCGCTAGAGATGCTAAGCGTCCCATGGGCGGGACAAAGCCCAACATTTATCCAATGACCGCTCAGTTTGGCGCAGTGGAACAACCCACTCTGTGCTACAAAGTCAGTAGAGGCTCAGCGTCCGACTCTGTAAAAACGCCGCGGTACTGCAGGGATGAAAGAGAAGGAAGTGGTGTGAGTTACCTGTGAAAAGTAGCTGGTTCTGAACAAAAGATTAGGCTATTCTAGCACATATTCCGTCAATGAAATGTACACACAGCACTACATATTTTTATCATTTCTTTAAAGACCTTTTAGGGAAAGCTACGTTGGAGGTTTACTCTATCCTATGTTGACCCCCACCCAACAGATAGGCCGAAGAACTACTATGAAAGAGTCTCCGTGCACCTGGAAACTCCTGGAAACATATTAAAATACCAGATTGGAAATGTTCTATTTATTACAACACAATAGGGATTGAGCGGGGATTTTCTGCTTTTTGTCCCCTTCGGGTGTTTGCTCTGCCTAACTCTTTTCTCGTGGCATGACTGACTTAAGAGCCAGCCTGTTATTGCATCGTCTCTATGTTGCTATGCAGGCAGACTTTTCCATTGGCTCAGGTTTACCATTCGTCCTTTAAGACAAGCCTATTCCTGATTGCTGCGGATTGTTCAGCGGAATTAGGATCTGGTAATGGCCCTAAAGTCCATGTCTGAGGCATTATACCCGAGGGTGTGGGCCCACCACACATTTCCCATCTGCGTTTCCTTTGGTTTCTGCTCCTGAGCTGGTATGTCAGCTTTATTTCATCATCAACAAATCTGGAGATTAGTAACTAAAACAACAAACCGATAAAAAAAATACACATCAGTGGTAAAGAATAATGTTCCAAAACTCAATTATCTTCATAATTAGCCACTTCATCCATCATGCTTGTTATACCATAGCAGGGAACCTTTTCTTAGTATGTAAATCCCATAGTCATGTTATCTCCTCCATCTACAGATTACCTCAAACATAAAATCCCTTACAAATTCACTTTTACTTCCACGGTGATGACTTTCCTTTTCTTTGATGCGGCACCGCTTGGGAGACCCTTGTGAAGTCCATCCATCCATCCATTTTCTATGCCGCTTATCCTCATTAGGGTCACGGGGATGCTGGAGGGGCACATATGCTGCAGGGCACATATAGACAAACAACCAGTCACACTCACATTCATACCTATGAACAATTTTAGAGTCACCAATTAACCTAACATGCATGTCTTTGGAATGTGGGAGGAAACCGAAATACCCGGAGAAAACCCACACACGCACGCGGAGAACATGCAAACTCCACACAGAAATGCCCAACGGAGATTTGAACCCTGGTCTTCCAGATCTCCTGACTGTGTGCCCAATGTGCTAACCACTCAGCCACCGTGCGGCCCCTGTGAAGTCCAAAAAGTGAACTAATAAGCGATGTTACTTTTAATTAGCCTATCACTTATCAGTGATTTCAACTTTTTACTCAGGTTCTATGTTTAGTTAGTTCTATGTTTATTTAATGCTCTATGTTTACTTAGAATTCTACGTTGCACTGAGTCGCCAAAGAAAGTTCCTAGTTTGTGAATTGTTCACTTACAATGGCAATAAAGTTTTTCTGATTCTGATTCTGATTCTGAAGCAGGCACCAAATCCCAGAGTTATAGGAATCGATAACGTTTGGATCAGCTCCAAGGAGTTGGCACATTCCTTTTGTTGGTAACTGAGAAGTGCAATGCACTTGAACAAAAGGTATAACACCACCCGGGAGGGCATTGTACCACCAGAATCAGACAGGAAAAGGTAACATCTGGAGTCATGACCGATTGTTGGAGTTGTTAAATGGTACGTACCAGATGGAAGGAACAGCCCATGAAATATTTTAATGATGGTTGATTGGTCCAAACGTTATCACTTCCTATAACTTTGGGATGTGGTACATTCCCCTTCCGGCTGGTGTAATTGTAAATAGTTTTGCTTCATGTTAATGTGATTTGCACTTCTCGACCACGATAAGCTTTGTACTTCCCCTCTCTCTTTTTACGCAGTGGTAAGCAGGTCGTGACGAGGTTTTTTGGTGAGAATCCATATTTTGGGATGAATGGCTTTTCAGGGAAAATACTGTGTAGTCATATCACATGCACTTTTTGGAAATGTTTGTATAACATCTTCTTAGTAGCATCTAGTTTATTTTTGGTGAGAATATCTTTGTGACAGTGTTGACAAGGGACCCCAAAAAAAGGTCCATTTTGCATTTCAGTGTGATGTCCCAGTGTCGGATCCTCTCAACTACTACATCAATGCAGACTTAGCCATTTGCACAAATGCTGGAAGGTGATATTGTGCAAGTATGGTAATGTGCGGTGGGTTTTCTCACGCTTTGAACCCTGCGGCTTGTACGGTGATGAAGGTAATTTACGGCATTTCCCATGAGCATCATTTCCCATGATGCTCAGAGAGCAGCTCCAGGAAGAGTGAACTGGAAACTAACATGATATTTTCAAGTCTCATGCAGAGATCCCTGACACAAGTAAGTTTGATCAAGTGTACAATTACTACAGTGTGTGTTTGGACTACTCGGACCACCAACCGTCCACAAACCCGTGGGTTTGAAAAGGCTGGACTACTGTGTAGAGAGATAGAAACTAACAAAGTGATTGACAAAGGAACTATGAGGGTATTCAGTTGAGATGCTGAAGAAGACGACTTTAATGGTTTTACTTGACTCACTGTGGGTGAATGAGATGTTTCTGGGCCAATTTGGAGAAAATTCTTATTTTTGACCAAAGTCTGCAAATTTGCAGGGCCGTGAATGTTGCAAATGTGTGGGGTCTAATATTTGCTTAAATATCCCTCAGTGTGTTTCACCTCGACCAGATGCTACTTCAAACATAGTTCTTACCATATGGACATATCGCTCCATCTTTTTGTTGTCTGACCAGTAAAGCTGGTAGGTGTCCATATTTTTTTCGTGGTGCATGGTAATGTACAGTACAATTAGATTCATTGTAGACTTTCCAGTAGTTCTTTTGTTGTCATCATCTCTTTTCCTGCTCCCTGTTCGACTACAATCTAGGTAGGTGTAGTCAGGTGTAGCCTATCTATGTAAAAAAAAAAATTCTCTTTACATTTAGGTGTGCATGCGGCCTACACAGAGATCTGCGTTATAGTCCAAAAGTTTTGGTAATATCGTGTAAGTAATGTAACACCCTGACAGACACAGAGTCTAACGCCCTTTGTAAACTTTACTGCCAACCTTAACACACCAACAGCAGCGCCAAATTCCAACACTGGAACAGTGGAAATCTGAACATCAACATAACAACACAGGCCGTTCCTTTTTGATGCACATTTTCTGTGGTCTGTAATGCTGCTGGTTTTGCTGTGATGATTATGACAAAGTGTTGTGGATTTTATTTCCGTCCATTCATCCATCTTCCAGGCCGCTTATCCTCAGGGTCTTCGGGCTTATGCGGGAGCTTATCCCAGCTGGCAGGGTACATCCTGAACTGGTCGCCAGTCAATCACAGGGTATTTTTTTATACTGGTGAATTCATTACCTAGTTATCATTTTAGTAAGTGTTACTGAAGTACAGTGGAACCTCGACTTACAAAAACCTTGTTATACCAAAAAATCCAAAGATATTTCCGTCCTATTTAAAGAAGAAATATTCAAAATACAGCAATAAAAACGAAAAGCGCTGCCCTGAATTTTTAATGTACTGCAACGCCATACAAGCTGCCCTCCCCTGGGGCGGTAATACACCAAAGAAATGGATGCCAACCGCCGTACAACCCAAGAAGAAGAAGCTGCCCTCCCATTGGTTATCTCGGTTATCTCCCATCATCCTTTTCCTCCCAGAATGGTGCTACATCACGGCATCCCTTTGCTCGTGCATTGTTAAAAATAAAAATAAAAAAAGCATAGTGTTAAGTTTAGTATGTAATGTAGCGTATTCAAAAACTAAAGCAAAAACTCTGTAAAAATAGAAAGGCATTGTTTTTGGACAAAACTTCCTTTTTTTAAGTACCAGCTCGGACGCCATTTGAGTTCTGTTTCAAAAGTACTGATTTTGCACTGGTGTTGGATAATACAGTATGTAAACCGTAGACTTTGTTTGTGCTGAATATCAGAATCAGAATCAGAATCAGAAAAACTTTATTGCCATTGTAAGTGAACAATTCACAAACTAGGAACTTTCTTTGGCGACTCAGTGCAACGTAGAATTCTAAGTAAACATAGAGTATTAAATAAACATAGAACTAACTAAACATAGAACCCTGAGTAAAAAGGTGAAATCACTGATAAGTAAAATATGTTTTATATGTCAGTTTTTGCACACTTTTTGTACACTTTCTTGGTTTTCGAAGACCACGTTTGTTTTTTGTAATATCTTTGGAGATGAATAATGATGTCTATCTACTGCATCGTTCTGCACAATCAAGTGCCCAAACAAAGCACCCTACGCTTGAATTATAATTTGATATTTTGTTTTTTATTTATAATCATTTTGCTTTGTTGAACATGCAAATTAATTATAATAATTAGTATTATAATCATTACGATAAATTAATATAATAATCATTATATAAATAATAATTATTCTGCACAAAATGTATTTTCTGTTAATATTTTTGGGTTTGCGAAACAGATTAATTTGATTTACATTATCCCCGAAGTCAAAAACTTCCATGTTTTTTGTATGTTTCTAATTTTTCCTTTTTTGTTGGGATACATTGTGGGCTTCACAATGGCCTCACTCACTGAAATTTTATTTGTGGTGCACATGACAGCTGTATTTTGAATTTCATCTTATAGTAAGGCTTTAGTCTGAATGAAAGTCATTTGGCCAAGAGAATAGACAGGAAACGCACAGCAGACAGAAAAACACCAAAACGTCCGCTCTAACTCCTGATGAGAAGAGGGCCTCCTCCGAGGGCTATCAAAGGTTATAGGAAACACGGCTGGAGACCCGGGCCAAGCTTGTGTTTGGAGAGTCATCTGAGGTAGACCATTTGTTCTGGGCGGGGATGTTGATCTGAACCAAAAAAATGGACGGGAAACTCAATAGCGGGGCTACAAGTAGGAAGAAACACCCAAAGGGCATCAGGCTGCTGAAATTTGGCACTGAATAAAAGGCGCTGTGTCATTAAAGGCAAGGCCATTATATCTCAGAGATAATATACTCCTGGATTGCTGTGCATAAACTGCCACGGTTTGGATTGGTATCAGCATATAGTAGCAACTGGAAGACTTTTCTTCTGAGTTGTGCTACTTTTTCAGCAATTCACATTCAGTTTTTGGGTGAAATTCTGTGTCTGCTTTGGTCCACGCCACCCCTTATTACTTAATAAAAATACATTTACCTGGTAAACCTAGCAGTCCTCTAGCGGCATATCTTTTATCTTCTATGATGTCAAAAGTTATTCATTTGATTCCCACCTCCAGAGAGGGAAAATCAAAAGAGTGGTTTTATGGCAGGGGTAGTCCTACAATGTGACACATGCAAAAGAGGTTTTATGTACATTCAGTTTTAACGAGGCGACAGGAGGGAGACTTTGTGTCATACAATATTTTCCAGTCTGGGAAATGTTTTTTGAAATATCATAACTTTTCTGATGACTAGGCTACTTAATTCAATGAGATCTGTTTATATACAAATTATTTGGCATCATTTTACCAGCCTTACCCACTGTAGGATATCATATGGCACCCCCGTCCAAAAGAAATTGAATGGCATAGTTTTTACCATTTGTTAAAAAATGGTCAGATATCATGTCAACCAATTTGCATGGTTTACAAATGATACAAAATGCTAAATAATTTGATAAAAAGTGGTAATAATCATATTATTATAAATAACCAATTTTTGGCACCCCCTGGAGGCTACGAGGAGTTCCCCATGCTACCTGAGTGTCTCTTTCTCCGAGACGGTAATGGATTTCTCCGATTTTAATCATAATACTCATTACGTCTCTTTTAGGGACAGAATATCTTGTGTGTGTGTGGTTTGGCTTAGTTGTTTCTCCCCCTTTTTCTTCCCAGCTGTTTTGGAGCCATGGGGTTTCTCTCGACTACACACTCACTTATTCTCCTCTTAGTGTTTTATTTGAAAGGGTTCCAACTATTTTTCTTCTGATTATGTCTTCCTGGTCAGTACACTGTGTCCGCCGAGATCTTACAGCTATAGGGTGCATTGGTGCAGGTCTTTGTTCAAATAAAAGATTACTGCTGGAGTTCCAGAGTATGCTGAGCATACTGCGACTCTTTCTTGTTTAGGTATGCCCTACATTTAGTTCTCTTGGTTCGGCCGCTTTGAATGCAAATTGAATACCTTTATCTACAAATAGCAGAGGTGGGAGAAAGACAGTGTTTTCCGAGTCTCAACTTGTTGATCCCCGATCTCAAGTCAAGTCTCATGTAGGAACTTGCCAGTCCAAGTCGAGTCTTTGATGATATTGTAAAGTCAAGCCCAAAATCATGAAAATTGTGACTCGAGTCCAAGTCGAGTCCACTCCTACAAAAGAGTCATAGGTTTATTTCTTGTACCTTCTCTTTTGTGTCCCATCGGTTGATGTTCTTCACGCAGCCTGCTCCTCGAGGGTTCCTGGTTGATAGTCCGGCAATATGGACACGATACACAATGAATGGTCAGACTTCGTTATGTGGCAAGACAACTTCATATCCAGCTCGGGTCACTACAACACAGCAACGGATGACAGAGATTCTGCTTTGCCGGGCGCAAATGTTGTGCACGGCTCTTTGGGAAATAATGTACTTGATTTAGGTCTCGGCCATTCGGGATGTAATTTTTGGTTCTATATTTTCTCCCCAGCTCCTACCTGATGTTGTCTCAACGGGGAAAAGAAATGATCAATTCATAAGGCCAGTCTTTCGTCCATGTAGACATAATATTGAAGGCCAAGGCAAAGAACATCCAAAACAAAGTCCATTTAGTGACGGTCCCTTCTCTCCAACTGGGTTTCCCTCTTTGTTGTTCTCCTCAGCCGTTTCTGTTTTGTATCACCTCAGTTTTCCACATACCTGTGTCTGAGCAGCTGCGCTGCCCTCTGCGTAACCTGCTACACTGCAGGCTTTGTGCTTCATACTGGTAATGTGCTTGAGGGAACTTCAATTATGTGCACGTTCACCTATTGACACACACCCACCCACCCACTCACACAAACACAGATAGTTACAGACGCAACACTCTCACAATGGTGATGGTGCTGGGAGGAAGGGTGTATGAATATGTGTGTGCGTGGAGAGAAAGGTGGTCGTGCTGTCTTTTGGGAAACCGCAGGATATTCTGATGGGAACTTTGAATGAGCAAACCCTGATAACATGATAGCAAACTATTTAAATAGATAAGCTCTGATTCTTCCCACTCCTTCTCAGACATGTTGCGTAATGCAAGTGTAAGTGGGAATAGCAAAGACCTAAGGCCACCAAACTGCACCTTGGCTGTGCCTAGAAATTCTGTCCATGAAAGTTATGAACAGAATCGGTATCACCGTTCACCGAAAAGGCTTGAGTTACTGCTGTAGTGGTGCGCCAATCCAGTACTCCCGGAGCGTCCCCCACGGGACACTGCGAGGGACACGGTCGAATGCCTTTTCCCACATAACCTCCAGTACCCTCGCAATGGTGTAGAGCTGGTCCGGTGTTCCACAACCGGGACAAAAACCACCTGCTAAATCTGCTATTCGCGGACGATGTGGTCCTGATAGTCTCATCAGGACCACATCGTCCGCCACATCACAGACCATCGGGCTGGGACCTTCAGCGTTTACTGGAGCTGTTTGCAGTTCAGCGTGAAGCTTCTGGGATGAGACTGCGCACCTCCAAATCCGAGGCCATGCGTTAGGAGTGAGGTCTTGCCCCAGGTGGGGGAGATCAAGTAACCCGGGGTTTTGTTAACGAGTGAGGAAAGGTTGGAGCGTGAGGTCGACCGACGGATCGGCGCAGCGTCTGCAGTAATGCGGTCGTTGTACTGAACCGTCACGATGAAGAGAGAGCTGATTAATTTATCTCCATTTACCGGTGGATCTACTGTATGTTCCCACTCTCATGAGCTTTGGGTCATGACTGAAAGAACAAGATTGCAGATACAAGTGGCGGAAATGAGTTTTCTCTGTAGGATGGAAGGATATGGTGAGGAGCTCAGTTTTCTGGGCATGCCCAGGGGAGAAGGCCCCGGGGAAGACCTAGGACATGCTGGAGGAATCATGTCTTACAGCTGCCCTGGGAACACCTAGGGGTCCTCCTGGTGGAGCTGGAAGAGGTGGCTGAAAACCAGGATGTCTGGACTTTCCTACTGAGACTGCTGTCCCTGCGACCCGGACCCAGATAAGCGGAAGTAAATGGAATGAAATAGAGAGTAAGTGCAAGTGATAAGTGATAAGTGCATATTTAAAAAATTACAATTACTGTCATGGCCATTTAAAAATGCACAGAAAAATGTACTTAATAATCAGCTAGTAATAAATGAATTAACTTCATACATTTTTACTTGTACTTTTTTAAATGGAAACTTTGCCTATTATCTTTGTTATTTTGCTTAATGGAATTAATGTATTTAAAACACATACACACACACTACCACCAACCCAAATCCAAAGTTCCCCCCTTTTATGACTACTACTTACCTCACGGTTGAAGGGATATTACTTAGTGGTTGCCTTGCACAAACCCACAGGAAAAGGTCGGAGATAGTGGTCGCTTTCTCACAGGGAGTGGTAAGTTGTTGGTTTCCTGAAACAAAAGACTTGTACTGCGTTTCCAGTGTGATATTTATATGAAGGGTGAGCTAAGGAGAGGCTTTTGTGAGTCATCATGAGAAACTTCCTATACAATAAACCACCTTACGTATCTACTTAATACACGTCACACTACTGTACAAATAAACTGGTGATTATCAAGTTCATGTGATTTCCAAAGAAAAATCCCTTTTCTGTGCATTTTAGATAGTCGGCTCACTCTGTCAGTTTTTTCCCTAAGAATGCTTGTAATTCCGATTCCCAAATTTTGCCTATAAAGCCCTCAAAAACGTTTCCAAAAACCTCCAACAAAGTTTTTGGTAATTTTATGCATTTCCTGAACTTTGGGACAAAGTATTCAGGATTCAGAACCTTATCTTATTGAGCCCCATTTTCAAAGAATGAGTTACAGATTTTAGAAGTTGAGCAAGGAAGAAGAGAGGGTGAAATGTCGGACATAGAATTGTTAGCGCTAACAAACCCTGCAGTGATAAAAAAAACCTTTTGTCCACATGCTCGAAATCAACTGGAAAAGATTTCGGGCAGTTTGAAAACTGTTGGCAGTTTTTGGATGTTTTTTTAGAGGGCTATATAGGCAAAATAAGTAAATCCTCTTTATATTAACTGCAACCACAAGCTGGCAATCTACGCAATGCAGAGAAAAGCAAAAGGCGTGTTTTTGTTTCACATAGGGATTGTGGATGATGGGCAACATTTTTAAAAAACATTTTTTTCCCTGTAAAGCATTCCCTGGTTGGAATCTGTCTGTAGTGTCCCAACTCAAAAAGAAGCACTATGCCTGTGTGAATGCTTTGTTTGGGCACTCGATTGAACAAACAAACTTACAGTGTAGCAGATAAGTGAATACTATAAGGGTTGTACGGGTGTGGTAATAGAGGTAATACTTCATGTTTAGATCAGAATCAGCTACAGGTAACTGACACCACTTTTTTTTTTTACACAGTCGGACGTTGAGCGTCTAGTGACTTCGATGGGGAGACATAGAGTGGGTTGTTCCACTGTGCGAAAATGGACGATAATTGCCCATTGGACGCTCAGCATCTCTGCGCATCTATGGGGCCGTGGTCTGGGCCGGATGCTTTGCTTCTGCATGATGATTGGACGATCTGTCTGAGGAGGAATCCCTTTCTGATTGGCAGTGAAATGGGTGAATCAACAATCTGGAAGTTTGGAATTCAAAATGTTCCAAGTTTATTATTCCTTTGTTCTGAACTGATCCGGAAACTTTACCAATCCCCAGCGATTTTGTCTTTGTTATAAACGACGCATTTTGTTTGGCGACTATGCGGTTTCTTTCCCCAACGACCAGCAGAAAAGAGACCTAGT
Source organism: Oostethus manadensis (assembly GCA_024372805.1). Classification (NCBI taxonomy): domain Eukaryota; kingdom Metazoa; phylum Chordata; class Actinopteri; order Syngnathiformes; family Syngnathidae; genus Oostethus; species Oostethus manadensis. The sequence continues at coordinate 1,948,244 of QODF01000019.1, forward strand.
TGGTGCGACAGGGTCACAGATTGTTTTCTTGAATGGGACTGGAAAGTCAAATTTACATATAAGTGGAGGTCATCTTGAAATGTTCTGTTACTAACAAGCTTTTTTTTAAAAAATTCAAAGAATTTCTCACCTATCTGCTACACTATAATGTTTGGCCGTATTTTTGTCAAAAATATTTGCCCAAAATGTCTTATTTTTCAAGACATTGCAGTCGCCCTGGGGAAAAAATGCATGTTAAACTGCTTTAGCATGTCTTTTGTCTTTTCCAATGATCTCTGTAATACTCATAAACTAAAACAGCGTGTGTGTGTTTGAGACCCACATCTGCACTATGATACAATATATCAGGACGGAGCTAAAGTTCCATAGGCTTCCAAATGAAACCATAAAAACTAAGTACTTGTCATTAAAGCCAATGGACTGCGTAGGTATTGTCAATAAAAATCTGACAAACTATTTCATTTCACGACTCGTCTCATCACAACTTGTGGGTTGGCATCAAAATAGATGAATGCAATTATTTGTTCGTTTTCTACTTGCATAAATGGATCTGGGCACTGAAAGAAACAAATAGAAGTGTTCAAGATAAAGTGCAATCTATATTATATGAGATATTAGAGTGCAATATAAGAGGCAAACTTAAGGTGATGATAAGACATTTGTTTTACCTGGCTGGCCAGCAGCTATAGCCCAGCCTTGATGGCCAAGAAGTGGGGTAAAAAAATAACTTAAATTTAGGGCATTTGACGGGCGGTCTTGACAGACTGGAAATGTCCATTGCTTTCTTTGGGAGCAGACCGTTTTCACAATGTGTGCTGTTCTCCACCTGAGAACTGTATTGGGGCTGCCCACTGGGCAACAGTCACCATCTACCTGAGGACTGACATTGATTTGTTGGTTTCCTGCTTTTGTAAACAACATATCGTTTTGGTTTGCACGTGGCAATTGCATTTTTATATGAGAAAACAGATGGTTAGGTCACCCTGCCGGGATTAGCTGTGATAAGGATTTGAGACCATGGTTTGAAGTAACAAAAGAGTAGATTGGCAAAAATCAACTATCTTCGGGTTTTGTTAATGAGTGAGGAAAGGATAGGCCATAAAATGAACATCTCTGCTGGTTCCGCAGTAAGATTTCATGGTGAATATCATTTTGTGTTTAAAGACCCACGTAAAAGGACATGGCCGTGGGTTCAAGTGTCTTAAACGAGGGTGACTGCGTTAATGCTTAAAGATAGGATGAGGAGCCTGGCCAGAGAACCTGGGTAGAGTGGCTGCTCCAGGGAAGCCGGGTGACGTCTCAGATACCTCGCAGACCATTCGTGACCAAAGACAGGTAAATCTGGAAATCTCTGCTTAGATTGTTGCCCCCTAACCTGGAAAGTGGATGAATGGATGCTGGTCTGTGTTGTCATCCTGTCTTTTATCTTTGTATTGCATGCCCTCTGTGCTCTAAAGCAGGGGTTGTAAAAAACACTAGGAGACATATTATATTTTAACTTTGTCGGTCTTTGCAAAAATAATGCACACATTTAGTTGTCTTCAACGTTAAAAAATATTTCATGGCTTTCACGGAAATACATTTGAAAATGTATGGCTTTCATGGCTCTCTAAGCCAAAAAGGTTCCCGACCCCTGCTCTATGGGCTGACATTACCACATGCTTCTCAAAAGGTTTCCCTTAGATGTCATGCTTTACTGCGCGTGTAACAAACATGCCTGAAGTCATTAAGTCCCACTGAACCTGCAAATGAAATATTCTGTTTTGCATGGTTGTGTTTATGGTTACCATTCTTGCCATCAACCCAGTAACCAATGACAGCATTATGCGTGTCAGTCATTGACAAATTGTATGAAAATCAAAACATTACCAAAGTGGATTTTTGGGGAAGGCATAGTGCTGTTTGTAGGAACTTTTTTAGGAATTCTGAATTGTCATTCGTCCCCTAGCAATCCTAATTTAAAACAGACCAGACCCAGAGTCCCACTAGGATTTTCCCTCAGAGCTTCTGTCACTTGTTAATGCCATGATCAAACAACAAGACGGGAAAAGTATTTTGGTTTTGTTGCCAGCCTGCAGCAGGACAATTGTTCTGGGGATAGCCCTTATCTTGGAGTTAAAGTTCCGCTCACCCAACAGTATGAGAATGATGACACACTTAACCCATGACGACAATACCGGAGCTTGCCATTCATTGGACACTGCCCATTTCCTTCCCACCGGAGTGAGCAGTGCGTGGACTTCTGTGTTGTACTGGTACCCTCAGTCAGAATGGTGTGTGTGTAGGTTGATTGATGAACACTTTATCACAGCGTATTTAGTGGCAGCAGAAACCAAACCCATAAAACAAGCCGGTAAAAAGTGAGGGCATTCAGCGGTTGACACAGAATGTGTCTAAAATAAGACTTGCGCTAAGAAGTATTGACCCGCTGCTCCGCGTTCTCAGCATCTGCTGTGTTGCTTACGAGACATTTACAGAAAGCGCAATAATACACTGGGAAGTGGGAGACGCCAGTGCAAGACATGCCGCCTAATTTGACAGTATTCTCATAATTAATTTAGTGTGGCAATTTTCTTAATAGTATGTCTACTTTGCAAAGAGTAGCTACAATTCAGAAGTGTCCAAAACAGTCCTGTACAGAGACAACGGTTATATGAGGATTACATTTTTGGACTTCTCCAGCGCCTTTTACACCATCCAGCCTCATCTCCGCAGGGACAAACAGACACGAATAGGAGTAGGTTCACACCTGCTCGTACCTGACTGGAAGACCTCAGTATGTGCGACTGGGGAACTGCAGGTCCGACACTGTGACCGGCAAGGTCACAGTGTCACAGGAGCAAGTGTACAGAAAACTGATCCAAGACTTTGTCAACTCACGCAAACCACCTGCACCTCAACACCACAAAGACCAGGGAAATGGTGATGGGCTTTAGGAGAAAGTGGACACACTCAGAACTTGTTCTCATTAAAGCTGACCGTGTGGAAGTGGTTCATACCTACAAATAGCTGGGAGTGCATCTGGATAACAACCTAGACTGGACTGCCAACATGGATGCTCTGTGCAGGAAAGGACAGAGCCGTCTGTACTTCCTCAGAAGGCTGGCGTCCTTCAATGTATGCAAGAAGCTGCTACATATCTTTTACCAGACTGTGGTAGCGAGTGCCCCCTGTATGCAGTGGTGTGCTGGGGGAGTGGCGCTCTGTAGAAGAGCAAAAAACAATGAGAAGGCTTCTTTCTATCATGGACAACCAGCATCACCCAACGCACAGCATCATCTCCCAACAGAAGAGCAGTTTCAGTGGCAGATTACTATCACTGTCCTGCTCCACTGACAGACTGAGAAGGTCCCACACGACATGCTTCTCAACACAACAGTGGGGGAGTGATAAAAACACACACACCGGACTGGTCTTTTTACTTAAATCTGTATTATTGCAATACATATTTAAAGTGTTACGTTTTGTATTATTTATTATACATATTTTCTTATCTCTCCTGCCTTGTCTAGGTGGTTCATCAATTGTCCTTTGAGATATTTTTTTAATTTTTTTATTTCGAGCCACACAAAATACACATGACAGAACATAATGAACATACACCTATAAACCTATAATGACTTATATTCCTGTCATTGTTCTGAGTCAATCAAATGAGTGCTATCAAACAAACATTGGAGTACCGTTCAAGACAAACTCTTATTTGCAGTCAATCATAATCACTTATAAGATGTAATAGGGCTTAACTTAAATAATTACAGAACCTTCAGCACCAGACCACACAGTTTGCACGTAATAATTCTCTGTGGGCTACATTTACACTATGCTATAACTACACAGTTGTCCCTCATTTAAGACTTTTATCATTATTAGAACCCTCTAAACGTGAAATAACACTCCTATAGTAATCTTTACACTCGTATTACCCAAAAAACTAGACATAATAAGAGCACCAAAAGCCAAAGCTCACTCAGCATCCGCTGAGTTGTCTCTCGTTTATTGTGGTTGATTGGTTCCCAACCGTGATGAGTAATTTTCTATAAAGTACGATTCAATATTAATAAATGGAATATTTCTTAGTTATGGTTAGAATGAATGGAAAACCTGTTTATTTAATCTTCTACTCACTACACGTGAAATAGCACACATATGAGGCACCTTGATACTCGTGTAACCCAATATGGTATGGATATTATCAGAGAAAAAGAGAAATTAACATAAAAAAGATAACATAAACTCACACATTAGCAGTTCCTTGTTTTTTTCCGGACAATTTCTAGACTACTTCCTGCGGTGGCTCATCAATGTATTGTAATGGCAGCATTACTCTCGTATTACCCAATATAGAAGCCATAATAAGACATTCAAGATGCAAATAAAACTCCTGCAGAAACTAAGTTCCCTAGCGGACCTCAGTGGCGGGCGGACACATGTGTGGAGGACAGGAAGTGATGTCGGATGTTGTTGCTTGTCGTGAATTATGCCCCCACAGTAGCCTGTGTTATTATTATTATTATTTTTAAGTTATTCTTATTGTGCCAGTTGTGAGAGCATTTAAACCTGCAAATAAACAAACAATTACTGACACCTAGTGGCCAATGTAGAATAATACATTCACTAATCTCTAATTCTTCTGCCTTGTATTTATATTTTTGTTCATTTACTTAATTTATTTTAAAATGCTGAATTTAGTTATATAAATATAATAATAATTAGTACAATTTGCCATTTTTTTTTTACCAGTAATAGGCCGCATTCAACCACAAAATCATCAATCAAGGAATCATTTATGAATTAATTAACTGAAACGTCCCAATAGAGAGAGGGCAAAAGCGATGTATTGACTAATCAGCTCTGTTGTCATCAACAAGTTAAAACAGCAGCTTTTTATATATTTCATTAACAATTTTTTTCATAGAAAATGCAATGTTTCCCTTAACAGTGAATTTTGAGCAAAGACCCCCTCAGATCGATCAATTTACAACTTTTTATGGGAACTATGGGGTGCCCTTTGCAGGGGGGCTTGAATCTCATGTAACTTGAACTTGGCTGCATATATTTTATGGGATATAACTTGGAAACCCTGAAAAATTCCCTTATTAGCCCTAAGAGGTGCACATTACTGGCAATTATAACCTGAAGTACCAAAATGGACTCTACCCCCCATCCGACAGTACAAATCTGCTAGGACATTTAATTGCATGAGTATTCCGTATTGAGCTGTTTGTATAAGTTGGAGGGGAAGTTTCAGAACAATGGTTATTTACTTCTGGACAAACAATGCGAGAACATCATTTTTGTTTTTGTCGATTGGGCTGACTTGGCAATGTTAAAATGCAGTCAAGAACACAGTTATTCAATATGCAGGCCATTAAAGTGTGCTAAGTGATAGAACAGAAATTTCCATTCAATAAATGTTACTCAACAGGAGACACGAGGGGCTAGAGAAGCTCTGCTTCCAAACGTGCAGGTGATCGTCAACACAGGCCGGACGTACACACATATTTTTATAAGCATGCTAACGACTTTCCGTGCGAGTGGCCAACTACTGTGTGGTCAGTGACATGATGTGGGGTTGCCATAATTCAATATTTGGTTGGCTGAGCCGTGGCAGTGGTTATATACAGTACAGTGTCTAAGCAAATCATCCTGTTCATCCTGCAATGTTTTAGTATTTATAGAATAGACCGAGTACTCATACCATGTTGGTCTTCATACCAGATATTCAGATACTGATTTTCTGACCAGGTGTTTTTCCAACCTGTGCAATAATAATGCAGTGCAATCAGCATCTTAGGCCTTTAGTGAACATTGAAAAGGTTTTAGGAAAAATAGGTGCAAAGTAAAGGTGTGCATTTACAGTATGTTTTTGCAAAGTGCAGATAAATAAATGGATCGAATAAGCTCTACCTCACTTCAACAACGATTACATAACCAGTAAAAAAAAGTCAGCCTGAGGTTTGAAAAGTGGCATGAGTTCTTTCAAACGCCGACGTCGGAGAGTCGGCAAGTAGCTCCATCTTTCTTTCGAGCGTGTTCCTAAGTAATATCGCAAGGCTAAACGGCAGCAGGTAATGAGTTGCAATGCGTCTAATGGCTTTAATTACTTGGTGTGAAAAATGATTGTCTCAAAGGGACATGCCCGCTTGAGAAGAGGTGGGCCTAACTGCAGAGCAATTCCCTCCAATTGCTGTCTGGTAAATGCAGCTGCAGCCTGGAAATCAGATGAACATTTGGGAAACTTACTCCATTTAAAAGACATAAATAATGCTTTATTCATAATGTGTGATAATCAGTGCTTTGGAAGTACTAGTGACTTATTCAGGTCATACTTTTAAATTAGTAGCTGAGTGCACGTGGTTGTTTTTCTACGCCCGCACTTTTGCACGAGAAACACAAAGAAACAAAATTCAGCATCACTGAAGACTTTTTCATGTGCTCTAAATGGTCTTTTCCACAAAAACACAATCCACACCTAATATTTTATGAAAACAAAACAACATTAAAATGCTGACTATGCAGGCTCATTTAGAGAATTCCAGACGTTAGCGGTCTGTAACATCCATGGACCAGCTAGGACATCCTGCATGCTTTGTTAACAGTTGCATCAGTTGTCATGTTACTGCTGGTCACAGACCTGCATGCTTCTGGGCATCATCTGATGTATTTTTCCATCATGCATCCCCAATAGCAAGTGAGTGAAAACAAATAGAGGCTGTGTAATGAAGACAAGTGGCACAAAGATGGCGGTTTTGTCTTATAATAATGTAAAATCCAGCAAATTTGCAGATTTGTGATTTGCTGGTAAAGCCATCCGCACACTTACACGACAGGAACTTACCCACCCTATCTTGCGGGTTATAATTGAGTATAAAATACAGTAGTAACGTTTTGCATGTATATTACTGTCAAAGCGTTTATTTTGCAGCTTTTTGATTTGCTACCATGCGCACTCTTCCCCAACAGAAAGTTATCCAGCATGCTTTGTGGCTCATAAGTGAATAAATAACAGTCCATTTTTTAAAGTATCTTAGTGTCTTAGTTAGAGGTTTTGAAACCCACACACACTCAGGAAACTACCCAGAATGTCCTGTGGGTTCTAACGCTGTATAAAAAAGTGTTGTTTTGCATGTATATCAGTGTGTAAGCGTTGAATTAACAGATTTTTGCTTTGCTGGGATCCCCACCCTCACAGTTCCCCAACAAAAAGTTACCCAACATTCCTTGTGGTTTAAGAATGAATATAATAGTAATGTTTTGCATGTATGTTTGTGTGTAAGCATTTATTTCACAAATTGTTGATTTACTGATTACTCTTGATTACCCAGCATGCCATGTGGGTTGTACATCAGTATTAAATAGAATTGTTTTGTATGCATATTAGTGGGTGTTAATTACGTAAGTTTTTGATTTGCTGGGAAACCCATGCATACACTTCCACAACAGAAAGTTATCCAGCCTGCTCTGCAGGTTCTAGTATTGCATTGAATTTATAATGAAGTGTAGCCGCATAGTCTGTGTGTCCGTTGTGTGTTCCATGTTGCATTTGGTTATATGACCTCCTACGGACCTGCTGTGATAGACATTTTTATTGGCGTCTCAGGTTCGCAGGTGTTCCGAGCTCGCAATCTACTCCATAGTTAGCATTTCGGCTTGTATCTCTGTCTCCTGTACCTGTGTGTGCAGGATTTGCATTTCAACTGAAAATAAACTGAAATGTGCCCAGTCCTGAATTAGCAATTACCAGTTGGCACTGTGTACTGTTAAAAACACAAAATGTTAATTTTTATGTCTTTCGTCGGCATGTTTACTGCTGTTATTGTGTTTTGTCTGCACAAGTGTGAGCAAAAACAACAACAAAAAGTAATACCTGTGCTTTCAGAAGAACGTGTGTACCGTTTTCTTTCATTTTTTCGCCAGCCTGCAAGCTTTCCATGGGTTATGTGAGCTCAATGCATATAATAGTGGTTCTGGGGGCACAGGCCTGCTTTTAATCCTTAAAGGATATGACCTCAGAGAGGCATGTTAAGCCACTTACCACTCGAGGAGCAGGGACAGTTAGCGGTGACAACACTATTGTGCTGATGGGACAATGAGTGCGTATTCGTAGAGGATTCACTGCCTCTAGCTTTTGGGAGCTGAGTATGAGTTTATGAGCAAAGGGGTTCTGCTGTTTTGCTGTCAAAATGACCAAGGATGAACTTGCACAAGTTGACTGCATCATCTGCGGGTTCTATGAACCACATCAGTCCAGGGCCCAGCGATTATCTGTAGGATCTGCAGGCTTTTCAGGATGCTATAATTTGTTCCATGCAAGGAAGGACATTTCTGCAGTCAGACTTCATTTCATTCACAGGTAGAGCAACCCACAGTTGTCCGACATTTGAGTACGGCAGTGAATGCCGATGTGGAGTATTTGTGTGATTAATCGGGGCTTGTTTCGGTTAATACTTTAGGATGTTAAGAGACACACACTCCTGATCGACTTTTTAAGACCGGTTGAAAAATTGCAAGAATTTGCATTTTGCATTATTGGATCGTAAAGAGTACGTAGAGCTTGAACATGTAAAAAACAGAAATGGGAGTGAGACCACCATTTTTCTGGGTAAGAAATTTATTACAAACAACCGTAAGACTGGAATAGGCTGCTCAGCAGCTGATCAAAAGAACAAAAACAGTATCCTTTAACGCCTTTGACATTTGCACTCGAGCACCAAAAGAAAGTTTTAAAACTCTCTTGATGGCTTCCAAAGTTTCTGGAATGACAAGGAGATCCCGCCTGAGATGTTTTCTACATGGCACAGTGGAGGAGCGCCCTTCCATGGAACGGTGAAGCTTCAGGTTGTGCAGGGGCGTCAAATGGCAGCTGGCTATGTGAAGATGTTGCACAACTGAAGGCCTTTGTTTTGGCGGCAAATGATTGTTTCTTTTCAGCAGGACAATGCTGGACTTCTTCCAATAAGCTCACATTTTCAGACCATCATGTGTGTTCCCCTCATCTAAAGCCAATGGAGAACATTTTGTGGATGGATGGCAAGGCAAGTTTACAAAACTGCACATCAGTTCCAGACAGTGGATGCCATCTTTCTTTCCCACTAGACTCCTGGAAAACTGGTTTCAAGCATGCCCAAACTCATTACCTATTAGCTCATTTTCAAGAATGGCACAGTTACTCATTACTGAGTATTTTTGATCATCTGGTGAACAGCCTTTTTCACTTGATTGTGTGTTGCCATTAAATGCTTTTTGTCTCACTCCCATTTCTTGTTTAGTCTTGTCCACTTGGAACCTCTTTAAGATCCACCAGTGCAAACCGGGAATTATTGCAATTTTTCATCTGGTCTTAAATTGTAGACCCGGGGTGTATGTGGTGCATGTTTCAAGTCCATAATCATTACATGTTCAGGTAGGCCCATGGAAAACAGCCCCTCCTCGCAGCTCTTTGAGAAGTTTTCAGTTTAAAGCAGTATATCATCGCACACTTATAAAAATGTGCGCGGAAATTGGACTAAAAGTCTACGTACGCCAAGAAACATGGCGTACGCACACATTCACCCAATTTGTGGTTCATAAATTCCACCTTAAGGAGAAACGGACATTGCAAAGTGACTCATGCATGTGGCGTCCGTATTTAAAGAGCCTTGATTGCTTTGGAATCACGGCTGCTGGGAAGACAGTGAGGACAAAGAACATGGAAATGGAGGTGGAAACACTGGAAAAAGTATCACATTTGAAAGACACGGCAGTCGCGTTGCAAGAGCAGAACCAACCGGGAAAAAAGCAAAAGTGGTCAGATATTGTAATGTTTCCATTTTTAGTGAGCATGTTTCTACATTTTTACCCAACTGAGATCACATTATTAAACTATAAGCTTAGCAAAATACGTTTCATTTAAAGGTGGACGCAAAAACTCAAAACGGGGAAGTTATGTTCAAAACAAATTGCTGTAATTCCAGACACATGGAACACATAATATTACCATGGTTATAAAATACTTTGCGTGAAAAACTGCATACGCAAGCTTTATAACATAACTTTTATAACTGTTGGCATTTTCGAGTGTTCCACTGCTCCGTGTTTACATGTCCCCGTTGCACTTAAGATACGCGGAGGCGGAGTTTAACACAATTAAACACTAAACACACACACTCTTTGCAAGCTGGTAAATGTTTGCATACTTTCCAAGCACCATGTGTACAACCTTTGACCCATTCCTCCCATTTCTTCATTACTGACCCGGCAGTTTGACTTCCTGTTAAAAGGAGTTCTGTTTAGTTCTGCGAATGGTTTCTGTCAGTGCCGCAAGAGGTTGTCCGTGAATCGCATCCGAGGAAATAACATTTGCATTGAAGCTCAATTGACCATGAACGTTTTCCAATTGAAAGTACACATACCTGTTGCTGTCTTTGGGAAATACGGAAAATGACAAATCTGGTCTTTTGGACCCTCTGCACAAATAAAAATAGACATCTTCACAATGAAAAGTTTCTGGATCCCGCTTCCCATCATGGCAGACAAACCCGGGCAGGGTGTAGTACAGAAGTGGATGCCGAGTAACCAGTCTTATCTATCTAGTGTCTTTGGTCAAAGTAAAAACCTTGATTCGGTTGACACTATCATAGCCTCTTGTTCTTATCTTGTTCAACCTTTTCCACAATACTTTTTGGTAAGCAGCCATAGACCATCTTACTGAGACACCTTTGGTCAGGCGCCATGCAGGGTCTGTTGTCTTAGACATGTTTGGGACTTTTTTTTTTGGTTCCTTATATTAGACCAGTGGTTCTCAAATGATTTGGCTGCCAAACCCACCAACGTCCCCAACGTCGTGACACAAATTGTAGGAATTCTTCAACTCAAACTTCTTAATATATATTTTACGGGAACTGTTTTCACCTCAACTTGAGTTGCAGCACTGAAACTCTGTTTATGGTGCTATCTACTCCAGCAGATATCAGCAACTGTGTGTTAAACGGACGGCACATTCGTTAAGTCTGCACTCCCACAAGAGCTTGACCGTAGCCCAGAAACATGTCATGCAGCAAGCAAATAGCGCAGACAAGAATTGTGGCCAAATTCACGGATGTTGGGTCATTCTACGGATGTCACGAGACACTCGTCGGTCTATGAGAACGAGACAGGACAAAATTTAAACATGACTTATAAGAAAAAAATATCATATGTCAATTATATGCCAATGTTAATGTGTTAGTACCGGAAGCGCATTTTTGCGTGGAACAAATATCGAGCAGAAATGGGCAAAGAAAAGGGTATTTTGAATGGCAAGATTAGTTTCAAAGCCCTGGCAGATGAATCTCACAAGACCAACGTAATTTGTGTCACTGTGACTTAAGTTGTCACAAAGTACGTCGCCTCTAGGAGAAAAAGGAAGTTACTGGCACACTGCAGGTATTGTTTTCGCATTTATCCAGCGGTATCTTGGAATAAAGTACAAACCAGTGTTTTCAGATGCATGATTAGTTCATTCATTGTCGTCCTAGGCTTAGCGTCAAAAACACATTTTTTCTTCTAAAGAAATCATGTAATGTTTTCTCGCGAGGTCTTGCGATATTACATTATTATTATAATTAGACCGGTGATCTAAATGAAAACAGCTCCGCTGCCCACTTTTGGGTCCCAACCTACCAGACAATATAAATGCACCAAACACAGAAGAGAATCGCATTTTTGGCATTTGGATCCTGCAATATTTAGGAGATTAAGAGCAGCAAATTATATATAAATGCACATTAAAGCATTACCATTAATAGAAAAATAATGAAATAAAAACACACGAAGAGTCGTTTAAAAAGCCTGTCAAATCACACGTTAGCTTTGTGTAGGAAAATCAGGGTATGAGTATTTCCGAGGTGCCCTTGAGCACAATTGTGCAATTACGCCACTAAAGGAGGAGGCTGTACTACATTTCTTGACTCCTCCGTATGGATTATCCGTGTAAGACGCCAGGACAAATTAGGCTTTAGTGCATTTGTACCGAATTATCTCGTTTGCTCCTATTTCTCCACCGGATACTAAACGTGGGGCTTAAACTATGTTTTCTCAAAAAAATCTGCTAAATCTCTGGAATCATCTGGTTTGACAGAGTGCAGAGCACTTGCTACCCTCACAGGCAGGATTTTTACGGAACATCATCAAACTGATAAAAGTCAGACACCACTTTATTATCGCTGCTTTGTGCGGACGCGCATTAAGCTGTAAAAATCCATTAACCAAAACATTTGAATGTGATCAGGATCCATTTCCGCCAAAGGAACTGTTGCTCCCGCTGAGGCGTTTTTTTTACTTGTAAAACTCAGAGACCTTTCTACTTAGGGGTCTTTTGTAGATCGGTGTGTTCCTGCACAGGAAAAAGGGAGTCCTGGGCATGTCGTCAAGCCTTTGCCGGCTAAGTTTCCATGTGTATTCCACGAGGCAACTGTTTATAGTGGTGTTTCCCAGTCAGCCTGTAGTCCTGCAGCCGCTCTTGTTTTGTTTTTGTTCAGGATATTGGAAACACAGATCGGCGGTGCCAAAGGCCCCTTGATGATGCCTTGTCCTACACAACCACTCCCAGATGCTTAGCAAGTTTTACGAATACCCTCACCTCATTATTTGGGGCGTTATTTGTTGACACCCCACTGGCTGTGTGCATCGAAGCGCATCTATGAGACAACATTGGAAAATCAAACCCTGCTTTGAAAAACACTAATGTCACTGTAGATCAGTGGTTTCCAAACTTTTTTTGCAGCGCTTCCTTTTTGGGGATAAAATGTTTTTGTGCGCTCCCCCTCCTGAAAAATACAGTAATAATGGAACATGTTCATGGTAGCTCTGCACCCCCCCCGTCATAATGCAAGGTCCCCCCTCGGGGGGGAGCCACCAGTTGAAAAACCACCGCTGTGGATAAAAAAAAAAGACACGACAACAAATAACGCTATTTCTGTTTCTATCCCGCTGACGTTTCATCATCTGTAAGGTTCCCCGATACCAAGGCCAATCCAATGTTCCCTCTTTAAAAACAATTTCCACCTTAACTGCACAATTAACACCACATTTCGTGTAGACAGCCACCAGCTACACCTCAGTTCGTGCTCATTTAATTACATAAGCCAGTGTAAACATGCAGTAGTTCCGCATGAATTCTGGCTCCCGCTCTCGCTGAAAAGGCCATCCGAGCCCAGTACCTGTGGGTTCTGGGGTAAAGGGAGAAGTGTTTCATTGCAGGCTGCTAGATTTGATTTTAAACACATTGCTTTAATTTCAACGACCGCTTGAAAAAAATACGTGTGGGAAATAGACTTGTTTTTGGTCCGAGTTAGATAATGACTCAAAGTCATGTTTTCACAATACCATGGAAGTTCGCTTAGCGTACGTCATATTTAGCATGTTTTTTGGTTCAGGTAAAACATTTTGTAGAATATGGCGTGTGTCTTATCACATTATTAATAGTGTGTGAGTAGTTTTAATGCAAAACGTCTTTGTAACCATGAAATTGATATTACCGGCCTAGATGGTCATGCACTCACCCGCCACAATACAGTCAAAAACCGTGGTGTCATTTTCGATCAGAACCTTTCCTTTAGTTCCCAAATATGACGCAATGTCAAGAACAGCATTTTTACATTTCCCAAATATAAAGAAAATTCCTGCCACTACCAGATACTTTTGTGACCTCCAGGTTGGATCATTTTAACGCTCTGTTAATAGGCTGCCCTGAGAAATCTTTAAAGACCCTTCAGTTAGTCCAATATTCTTCGGCACGAGTACTAACTGGAACCAAAAGTAGAGATCATATCTCGCCCGTATTAGCCGCACTGGACTGCTTACCAGTACAATTTAGAATTCATTCATTTTCTATACCGCTTATCCTCATTAGGGTCGCAGGTATGCTGGAGCCTATCCCAGCTGACTTTGGGCGGGAGGCGAGGTACACCCTGGACTGGTCACCAGTCAATCGCAGGGCACATATAGACAAACAAAGACATACAAGCAGTCACACTCACATTCATACTCTAATGGACAATTTAGAGTCGCCAATCAACCTAACATGCATGTTTTTGGAATGTGGGAGGAAACCGGAGTACCTGGAGAAAACCCACGCACGCACAGGGAGAACATGCAAACTCCACACTGAGATGCCTAACGGAGATTCGAACCCAGAACCTCCTGACTGTGAGGCCAACATGCTACCCATTCATCCACCGTGCGGCCAATTTAGAATTGAGTATGAAATTCTCCTTCTTACATACAAAGCATTACATGGTACACGGTAACTCGTTTATCTTAAAGAGCTCCTAGAACCCTATCACCCTGGTAGAACACTGCCCTCACACAATTCACAATTACTTGTCACTCTTAGAATTTGTAGAAGTAGAATGGGCCCTGGATCCTTTATTTATCATGCAGGCTCCTCTGTTACACAACCATCTCTCCGACTCAATCCAAGGGCCAGACACCCTGTCTTTATTTAAAAGTCACTTCTTTGCTAAAGCAGAAGTAAGCCTTGATATGCTGATATGTATCACAGACGATTGTCTATGTTTCTTGGTCTAAGACTAAGACTTCTGGCTTGATCTACCATGCATCCCTCTAGTCTTTTCATATCTCAACCCAGCCGATTGAGACAGACAGCTACCCAAAAGAGCCAGGGTTCTATCCAAAGTTTATTCCCCAGAGGGAGTTTTTCCTTGCCTCCGTTGTCAATTGCTTGGTTTCAGTTGGCTCTCTGTGATATTCGTGTGTAAAGTGCCATGAGATGACTGTGATTTGGCATTATACATCCATTCATCCATTTTCTTCTGCTTATCCGAGGTCAGGTCGCAGGTGCAGCAGCCTAAGCAGGGAAGCCCAAACTTTTCTCAACCCAGCTACTTTGTCCAGCTCCTCCCGAAGGATACTGAGGCATTCCCAGGCCAGTTGAGAAACATAGTCTCCCCATTGTGTCCCAAAGGAGGCGTCCGAGGGGGCATCCTAACCAGATACCCAAGCCACCTCATATGGCTCCTCTCAATCTGGCGGAGTAGAGGTTCTACTCCCGGATTGTCCCGGATGACAGTGCTTCTCACCTTATATCTAAAGGAGAGCACAGTCACCCTGCGGAGAAAACGCATTTTGGCCTCTTGTCCTTTCAGACACAAACCAAAGCTCATGACCAGAGGTGAGGGTAGGAACGTGGATCGACCAGTAAATTGAGCTTTGCCTTTCAGTTCAGCTCCCTCTTCTCCACAACGGATCGATGCAGAGGCTGCATCACTGCAGACGCCACATCAATCTGCCTGTCCATCTCATGTTTCATCCTTCCATCACTTGTGAACAAGACCCCAAGGTACTGAAACTATTCCACCTGGTGGCAGGATCTCCACCCTGACCCGGAGATGGCACCCTTTTCAGCACCTCCAATTTGGAGGTGCCAATTCTCATCCCAACCGCTTCTTTTTTCCCCCCGAAGTGCTCTGACCATATTCTGTGGTCGTATATGCACAAATGCAGAAGATTGGTCAGGTAATCATTGATACCAAAACACAAGGGTGATGTCCGAGTGGATCTCACATTGCTGTCTTTGTCAGCAATCATATCTTAAATCAGCTGATGTTAGATATTCATTTATACCTTTCATTTGTCATTTATATGCATTTCCAATTGTTAACTTTGCCAAGGAGGTTATGTTTTTGCCGGCAGTTTTTGCTTGTCTTCAGAATAACTTGAAAAGTTCTGAATGAACTTGGATGACACTTTCAGGAATTGTCGGTATTGATTAAATATTGGGAGTGATTTGGATCACATTCTGGATCCAGGAATAAAAAAAAAAAAAATTCTTTAATATTGTGGGATCGGACCATTTTGGCATTTGTGCAAATAACTCTACAAAAAATGATCAGAGCACTTTTTAAAAATGTCAAAAGACTGATCCAGATAATAGAATGATTTGGGACACAATGATTCAAAATATGAAAAAATAGAAGACCTGTGAAATTGTCATTACTGTATAGGAAGAGATTTTATGTCTAAGTAAATAATTTTATAGTAATAACATGAAAATTGTGAAAAATATTTACCTTACGTGACATTGCATTAGTGCTTTCATAAAGTATTTTATTAATATTGCATGAAAACCAAATAATACAGTGTAGTAATTTTAGGTCTGAGTAAATAAAAAGAAAAAAAGTTCTAGCAGCTTGTATATATGTCGTGTGTTTGTCACTGATATGAATTTATTATTTTGGGGTGAATCAAAATATAGGAGAAAATATCACCCTTGGCCCCTGGCAGAGTGCTTTCCAGTCTTTTCATGTAAAAAAACGGTTTTGTGTTAACCCTTTTTGGCGGCCTAGAACGGATTCATTGGTTTTGCATTGTTTCTTACAGGAAAAATTTATTCGGGTCGGGTATGTTTTGGTATGAGTCGGACCTTCTGGAACAGAGTAATGACGCGAACCGAGGTCTGTAGAATAACTACCATAAATCCTTAGAGCAGAATATCACTCAAGTTCTTTTGTATGCACACGCGTGTAATTTAATGCCCTGTATTATTAATGTAAAAGTACAGTCAAAATAGCATAGAATTGCACAGTTAAAGTCAGTCATCTGCAAAATATCATGGCCTCGGGGGTCTTTGAAACATGTTATCGATGAGACAGGAAAGCATTGCCGTGTACTGCCAATTGGACTTTCACTTCATGCTTTATTATCTTCAAGGTACTCAAAGTGCTTTGACAATGTTTCCTCCTTGACCCCATGATGCAGCATCACGAGCAAACGACACTGTTGACTTATGGCCGACTATCAATGGAGCTTGAATAAGGCGTAAGAAGATTTACATGTAGGTCCTGACCATTTATGTAAAGGATTGCGAGGCGTTACTTTACCTTGCAACGTGTGATGTATATGTGGCTACAGCTGGAAGTAGACAGACATTCATGATATTAGTGTAGTTAGAGGCTGATCTGCTTCATCAGCAACCTTACAGAGGGTTCAGCTTCGGCAGCCTCCATCATGACACACACTACTGCTTGATCTCACGCCCAATGTGTCAAGACATGGGAACAGGGATTTTCACAACAAACAGGTGATAATCATCTGAGATGAAATAAATGGCGGACCTGATTTGCAACCATGTATGGGGAAGATTACTGGCAGGTGTTGCCAAATGGCAAACAGCGGCCCAGTCTAATGTTTGAAAGCAAATGATTGTCGACAGATGGAAGCCTCCCAGTCCAAGAAAAAAGTAATCAGGTAGCAGAGGAATGTGGGACTTCAATGGGATAAGGAATGCCCTTGCTACCAGGCGGATGAAAGTCTGGCATGATGTCAGCCTTCGCATTCATACTTAACAGTGGCCTTAAGCGATGCTGATGTAATGCTCCAACCCCTATGTGACGCAAGGTGATGTGGATGGGTTACTAGAAATAAATGAGCTAGATAACCATAGACAGGTACCACTAGAGTTGGCCATGGGAAGTTTCCAGGAGACATCACCTTTTAATAGAGTCCTTCCTTGGTGGAACTGGAAGAGGTGGCCGTAAACTGGGAAGACTGGGCTTTCCTAGTGAGACTGCTGACCCCACGATCTAGACCTGGATAAGCAGAAGAAAATGGATGGATGGATGGACATCTCGTTACTTGTATTCCTTTGATTACCTTGCATACTGGAAGCGGAGTTGCAAGGGAGTGAGAGTCTTATTGGGAGGAAGAAGTGAGACCACTTACTTATTAGGATTCTCTGCGTTTGAGCGGCTTGGACGGGTCAGGATCTTAATTGGTGCTTCTCTACTTTCTGAGCATTTTATGCTCATTCATTTCACCTAATTTTCTCTTACACTTTCCTTTTCTTCTGCCTCAGCCTCATGCTTTGAAGACATAATGAAGGGAAAGAAGTGAACTAAAAAGAACAACTGTGACCTTGTCCTTCTTGGGTGTTGAGACGCATGATGACGTATTCCTCCACCTAGGTATTCTCCGTAAACATTCTTTTCATACAGCATTAATCATTTATGAGAGTGCACGGTAGGAATTTGCCACTCATATCCCATACTTCATTGATTACTAATATTTTAAAATTGGCTTCAAAATTCTTCTTTGTCTCAATACTGCATTAGTTATCCTAGATGACAGTGCTCCTCACCCCATCTCTAAACGAAAACCCAGCCACGCTACGGAGGAAACTAATGTTGCTGATTTTTAATCAGCAATCCATCCTTTTTCTTCCGCTCACCCGAGGTCGGGTCGCGGGGGCAGCAGTCTAAGCAGGTAAGCCTAGACTTTCCCCTTCCTGGCCACTTCGTCCAGCTCCTCCCGGTGGATCCTAAGGCGTTCCCAGGCCAGCTAAGAGACATAGTCTCTTCAACGTGTCCTGGGTCTACCCCGAGAACTCCTACCGGTCGGACGTGTCCCAAACACCTCCCCAGGGAGGCGTCTGGGGTGCATCCTCATCCAGCCACCTCATCTGGCTCCTCTCTATGTGGAGTCTCTCCCGGATGACATTTCTCAGGGAGAGCCCGGCCACCCTGCGGAGAAAACTCATTGATCTTCAATTTTCGATCACAACCCAAAGCTCATGCCCATAGGTGAGATACAGGAGTACATGAAAGTGCAAAATGAAAAACAAAACATTTATCAGAGTAAATCGTAATTATATTTAACCAGATTTTTTGGGTGCACGTTTCTATTTATTGTTTAATTCAACAACAAAACTTCATTCATTCATTTTCTGTACCGCTTATCCTCATTAGGGTCACGGGGATGCTGGAGCCTATCCCAGCAGACTTTGGGCGAGAGGCGGGGTACACCCTGGACTGGTCGCTAGTCAATCGCAGGGCACATATAGACAAATAACATTCACACTCACATTCATACCTATGGACAATTTAGGGTCGCCAATTAACCTAACATGCATGTTTTTGGAATGTGGGAGGAAACCGGAGTACCCGGAGAAAACCCACGCACGCACGGGGAGAACATGCAAACTCCACACAGAGATGCCCACTGAGATTTGAACCCAGGTCTTCCAGATCTCCTGACTGTGTGGCCAATGTGGTAACCACTCAGCCACCGTGCGGCCCAACAACAAAACTTGAATTACAAAACTTTTGTTCCTACTAGAGCGCTAGACTGTAGTTGCAATGCTTTTAATGGAAGTTGCAAAATTATACTATTTCACAGTCTCCGCTTTGCAAACCATCTCCTTGCTGCCCTCAATCTCTTGAATAAAGACAAATTTGGTCCACTGCTGGGCACACAACAAAATACATAAACCAGATTTGCGCCACAACTGTACACACAAGTAAAGTAATAGAAAATGGTCCTCTAAATTAAGTTTCCATCTACAGTTGACAAAAGTTGCTGAAGTCACTCAATTAGAAACTTCCAATGCGTAAATGTTTTATATCAACCTCATAAAAAAACGTATATAGAAACCCGTTCTGTCATTTATAATACCAGCTCCAGTCAATGCAAACCCACAATGCCCAGTGAACGATGACTCAGCAGTGAGATAATGTAACATCGAGGGAAATGTAATTACACATTGACATTGCAATTAGACATTTCCAAAGGTGTGGTGGTACACCTGGAATGCCTCCTGAGTTGAAGTGTCCCTGACAGACGCCATAATGATTTAAACACTGGCTTTTGTCCTCGTTGTTACTATAGCAGCCAGAATACAGGCACCTTGCATTAAAAAAACAAAAACAAACAAAGCCCAAGGCTAGATAATAACAGGATAAGACGTATGCAGTTACAATAAATGCAAACATTATCAGATTAACAGGTAAAACCAGATGACCCCCTGCCACAATTATGCCATTCTATACTTCAGATCAACACAGAGATTATATTTTTGTTAATAGCACAGCAAATGTTCCCCACTCCCTTGCCCGTTTTATTGGCAACACTTCTGAGATTCACATATATTTATTCAAAGAGCTTGATGACGGACAGCACTTTACGTTTCTCATCAAGTAAACGGGGTCTGCACAATGCAAAAAGTTTCCTTTACTGTGCAAAAAAGGGGACTTATTCCAAAATACTTGGGGATCGCCAAGGCTGCTGTACTGTAGCCAAGCAACATGCAAACACACAAAGCTTCACCTAAAGCAGGCACTCTTGTTATACGATACTCTTCGACCTTCGTAATGCGCTGGTTTCCTGTTTTTTTGTTTTAATCCAAGGCTGAAGGGAAGTTTAACCTTTCTTGTATTCCAAAATAACTTTTCCGCCCATTATCACCATTACTATTTCGATGCCATAATGCTTCAGTAATTGAATATGATACAAAATCCCATTTTAATATTGCTTAAATTTATGGAACTGCTTTCCCCAAAGGGGGTCAAGATGACAAATGACAAGACCAATTTCCAGAGTTGGAGTGGATGCTACAAGGATCTAGGAAATATCTAGGAACCATGAACCAAGATGGTCATTTTTTATAATAGATTGTTTCCGCCTTCAAAAACAACTGCACTTATGATATCACCAAGTGCTGGTTAAAAGAAAATTTCTCTTTATTAAGGGATGCAGTAGCAGGACAGAACTTACAGCGAGCTTGTCAACGCACTGGAAACAGCGGTGGGATCGGGGGGTCCATTAAACAACATGAAAGTTAAACTAACTGTGTCATAAAATGAAATACAGTGTAACAGTGGTTACCAGAGCGTTTTTTTGGTTAACGTAAAAAATGAATGCCAACATTTTGCCTCAGTTTGCATATATTTTTCAGGTATGCGCGTTTTGGCTTGTTGTTAATACACTGCGCGAGTCCAGTGTGTAGTACGGGATTGGAGGCGCGCTACTATGTGCCATTGGGTTCTTATACAACCGGAGCAGCAGCCTGGTTCGTTGGCAGCTGTAAGTTTAGCCTGTGTCTGGTAAAAGTTGGCTTCCACCAAGGCTGGCCTTTGTCACCGATTCTGTTCATAACTGGACATGAATAGAATTTCTAGGTGCAGCCAAGGTGTCAGGAGGGTGCAGTGTGGAGGTCTTAGGCTGTCTTTTCTGCTATTTGCAGACGATGGTCCTGTTGGCCTCATTGGGCTGTGAATTTCAGCGTTTACTGGATACGTTTGCAGCTGAGTGTGAAAATTCTGGGATGAGACTCAACATCTTCAAATCCGATGCCATGGTTTTCATTTTGAAAAAGGTGGATTGCACCCTCCGGGTTGGGAGTGAGGTCTTGCTCCAGGTAGAGGAATTCAAGTATCTCGGGTCTTGTTCACAAGTGAGGAAAGCTTGGAGCGTGAGGTTGACAGACGGATCACTGCAGTGTCTGCAGTAATGTGCCTGCTGTACCGGACATTTCAATTTACCAGTCGATCAACTGTGTGTTCCCACCCTCAACTATGGTCACGAGCTTTGGGTCATGACCGAAAGAACACAATTGCGGACACAAGCAGCAAAAATGAGTTTTCTCCGTAGAGTGGCTGGACTAACCCTAAGAGATAATGTGAGGAGCTCAGTCATCCACTGCTCCTACACATGTAGAGGAGCCAGTTGAAGTGGCTTGAGTATCTAGTCCAAATGCCTCCCTGGTGAAGTGTTCCAGTCATGCCCAGCCAGGAGAAGGCCTCAGGGCAGACCTATGACATGCTGGAAGGATGAAGTCTCACAGCTGGCCTGAGAACGCCTCCCGGTGGAGCTTGAAGAAGTGGCCGGGTACCGGGAAGTCTGGACTTTCTTACTGAGACAGCTGCCCTTGCAACCCAACCCAGATAAGCGGGAAAAAAATGGACTGGAGTCCAATGTGAGTCCAAGTTTATCATAAAACATCCTTGTCAGTGGCCTATTAGCGTGCTAATACATTGAAAAAGGAACCGGAAGTTGGCTACATTGGCTGATTAGATTGTCTGACTCAGTAGATCTTGGCTAACTAACACAGTTAAGCCACATGTCTGTGCTTTTTTTCATCAAGGCTGCAAAATAACCCACAATGGAGTTAAAGAAAATTGCAAGAGACAGCATTTTTATAAAGAAGGTCAGAACTCTTTCTCACCCACCACTGGTGGTCTCTTTCTAATCCCTCCGAGCTCTGGTCCTCTACCAGAGGCCTGGGATCTTGAGGGTTCTGCGCAGTATCTTTGCTGTTCCTGGAACTGCAATTTTCTGGGCTGAGATGTCTAATGTTTTTCCTGGGATTTGAAGCCAGCTCAATGGCAAGAACAAGTTCCGGGCAATAAACAGCTACACCCTGCCAGTGATCAGAAACCCTGCAGCAATAAGATGACCAACGGAAGAGATACAGACCGCAGACGTTAAGACTCGAAAGCTCCTAACCATGTTTGGAGGGTTCCATCCCAAATCCAGCACCCTGAGACTGTATGCTGGCCATAATGAAGGAGGCCAAGGACTAGTAAGTGTGAGAGCCACTGTCCAGGATGAAACATCCATAGGTGCATCAAAGAAAATGCCCCAACAGATGATGTGCTCTGTAAATGTATCAGACAGTACAGAACAGATGATGAGGTGCTGGAGAGACCATCATGGGAGGACAAGCCCCTACATGGGATGTACCATCGAAACATCACTGATGTGGCTGATAGTAAGAAGTCCTGCCAGTAACTTAAAAGACCTAAAGTGAAGCACAGCACAGAGGCACTGATCATACCAGCACAAGAGCAGGCCTTGAACACCAGAGCAATAGAGGCTCAGATTTACCACACCAAACAAGACCCAAGATGTAGGTTATGCAGAGGACCCTGAGACAATCCAGCACATAACTGCAGGGTGTAAGATGCTGGCAGGGAAAGCCATAACCAAGTGACTGGCATAGTGTACAGGAGAATCTGTGCAGAGTATGGACTGGAGACCCGCTGGCCAAAGTGGGAATACCTCCAAAGGTGGTAAAGAATGACCGAGCCGACATCCTGTGGGACTTCCAGATACAGACTGACTAAATGGTAATGGTGAACCAACCGGACATTGTGGTGGTGGCCAAAAAGCAGAGGGAGGCCGCTGTGGTTGACGTAACAATACCAAGTGATTGCAACATCAGGAAAAAGAAGAAACCGGAGAACTACCAACGGCTCAGAGAGAAGCTAGAGAGGGCCTGGAGGGTAAAGGCGACAGTGGTGCCCGTAGTCATTGGAGCACTAAGGCACTAACCCCAAAACTGGAAGAGTGGCTACAACCAGTCCCAGGAAAAACATCAGACATCTTGGTCTAGAAAAGTGCACTTCTGGGGTCAGCAAAGATACTGCGCAGAACCCTCAAGCTTCCAGGCCTCTGGTAGAGCACCTGAGCTTGGAGGGATTAGAAAGAGACCGCTTGCGGTGGGTGCGGAAGAGTTGTACATTTACAATGAAATTGCAATCTTCAACACTGGAAGGATAAAAACAAAAATGCTGCAAAAAAACTATATTTTCATTCTGAACAGTCCATAGACTTCCCTGTTCACTTTCAATTGCTGCATCATTACCAACAAGGAAAGAACACGGACAACATTCCCTGCAATATGTAGCACGTTAGACACGCAGGTTACTTTGAAGGCCGACTGCTTCGGAAGTCATTTGATCTTCCGCAAAGAGGAAACATTCCTCAGTTTTTCACCAGGAAAAATATATACACTGGTGATTTCTCACTAAAAAAGTGAAGACGAAAAAGAGATTGTGGTTTAAAAATGTGGACCGGGACTCAGATGAACTAATATTTCAGTAAATGTAAAATCAGCTGGATTTATTTTAAAGCGACCCTTTGTTTTGATAGTAATTTGTGCTGCTCATTTCATAATGTTAGTCTTGGACGGGGCTTGGCGAGGCTGCAGAGCTGCGGTAGATTCGACATCTGCGCGGCGCAAGCACAGGCGGACGTTGTGCGGAAAAGAAGCGGACGAGAAAGTTGATCAGAAGATCTGAGTTATCTTGTCCGTCTTGTCGAATGGGAACCTTTGTGGTCCACAGCTAAGAAACAGGGTGTTGATGTTGACGGAAGTTGCGTGACACTCTCAAGCCAAGCGTGATTGACTGCCGTGACTTTATTTGTGAGTACAGTTGAGTCCAGAGTGAACCCTCCCTGTTTTTAGAGAAGCAAACCTGGCAAGGGCGTCGCCCATTAGAGAAAACCCATGAGTTTTCTCAGAGCTTGTCGGCTTTGGAGAGCTGATATTTAGGTGGTCTTGCGGAAAGTCAGGTACCGGAGAGCTCCCAGGGCCTGTACAATGTTGAATTTTTTTTTTTTAACTCACTTGTGACGGCTAAACGTTATTTCTTCAAGCCACTTTTGTCACAGCAAAGACCAGTAAGCCGCTGATGTGAGTGTATCCTGTTCGAAGTCAATTTAACGTCATGGTGTAGTTAAAATCTGGATTGCTTGAAATTGCTTCCACTATTGAGGGGAGTAATTATTCATTTATTCCCAACTTTGATGTTGTTGCAATATGTCCAGCATGTAGTAATTGCACTTGCTAATATTGAAAAATAAATGAGTGTCCCCATTTATTATTACGCTAGTCCATTCTTGATGACTTCATTCATCAGACTGCATCGTTTTTTGTATGTCAGCCTTCTTTTCATGCTGTACCATACTCACAGTGGAAAGTTGACCAATTCTGTTTACCAATTACAATTCTGTTGTTTCTTTTATTTTTCCAGCTAGGGCCACATACTGAAAAATGAAAGGATGCAACTTTGCCGCTTTAATATTTTTAAATCTTTGATATTACGTTGATATTATTACTTTGATAATCCGTCCGTATTTTTGCTATAGTTTTTTTTTTCCAGCATTTTTCTTAAATAATCTGCGTACATTTTCTTTTTATAATATTATGACCTTATTCCCATCATATTGAACCTAATTTTCCAAAAATGATAACATTTTTTGTTTGTTTGTTTTTCATAATATTATGACTTTAAAACCACAACTGGTTTCCCTTAATATTTTGTCTTGTAAAGTTACAGCTATTTTTTTAAAACTATTTCTACTTTTTTAAATTTACTTTATTCCCATAATATTTTTTCTGAATTCTCGTAACCTTAAAAATTTTTTCCGCAAACTTAATTTATTTTAAAAAATTACAGCTTTATTCATTTTTTTGCTTGTTTTTCATAATTTGGTGGGGTTTTTTTGTTGTTGAATATTTCGACTTGATTTAACTAACATTACATGATTTTTTTCTTAAATACATTGGTATTTCTGAAAAATTACGACTCATTTTGTTAGTTTACAACTTTGTTCTCTGAATATTTTGACTTTATGCTTGGAAAATTACTGATTTGTCTTTTTCCACCTAATCTTTCTTGTTTTCTCTCTCGTTAAATTGTATTTTTAGAATGCGATGCAAGCCAATAAAAAGCATTTGCAAGCCGGAAGTGATCCCTGGGCACTTTGAACACCCCTGGTTTAAAGTATTACTGATTATTACCAAGTATATACCAAGTATTACTTTGAGTAGTCCATAAACCCCAAAGCCATGAGGTACAACAGACTTTGTAACAAATGTAAGCTGAAACAATAACTTTCTTACCCCCTTATTTGTTAGTTGATGTCTTTGACAGAAGTACTCTTCTGGAAAAAAAAGTCACAGCACCATAAGTTGTGTTCTGAGGAAAATATAAAAATAATATGCACAAATGTAAACAGATCAGTCTGAGACCAGCAGTAGCTACAGTACTGTGTCGCAAAACTGACAACAGACAAAAAAAATTCTCAAATTTACAGCTTTTTAAATTTTTTTTCATAATTTTCAAATTTTAGCCCGCTACCACGCCAAAATGAGGAAACTTTTTTTTTTTCCTACACTCTCACGCTCACAGCTCAGCACAGGAAGATCTTATATTCACCGCAGAAGATGACACTGGTAAAAGCTTCAAGTTCAAACTCAAAAGTCAAAGCTCAAATCAGGCAGGCGCCACAGCGATTTATTCAGGCTTGGGATCAGCACTGGAGAGCTCAGATTGCCGGGACTGTACTGTGATAGTACACCACTAGTGTGGATCAAAATCCACTGATAACAGCAAATGAAAGTTCTTGATTATTTATTTTACCACTAATCTCCGAATTTACAAATCGGTGTAAATCACTTGATACAAACCATGTTTACATTTTACCATTTCCAATCTTAGTGTATGCACTGGTAGATAAAGTGCTGCTCGGCTCATTGGTTTTTTTGGCGATTGGTCTCGACCTAGTGTGAGTAAAGCAACTTTGATAGACTGGTTTGATAGACGTTGCACAGAAAGGTTCGGAGTTTGTCAGTTTCTGACATTATTTCTGGTTCTGTACATTTATTTTGTGACTTCTGTTTCCTGTTTGGACTGAATGCTTTAGCTTTACTCTGGTTAGGTGAAGCTGTGGAGCGCACCTGTCTTTGATTTGTAATTAGAGTTCTATTTAGTTCCGCCGGGGGCTTTTGCTAGTTGATTTTCCATCTCCCATGGTGAGTTTTATGTTAGCCTTAGCTGTGCCTCTTAGCCATGTTTGTTGTTTTGGTACCTTGACTTTTTGTGTCATGACACTCTGTGGGAGCTTATCTTCTGTTAATTAAAGACTTTATTATTTCAAAATGCCACCATGTTCTTGCATCCTGGGGTAAGTTTAAACCCAAACCTACCAAAACATAACCGATTTGACAAATAAGATGCCTCAATGAAAGCTCACCATGAGGTCACTCTCATATGAACATCTGAAGAAACCAAATGGGTTTCCCAACCTTCAGTTGAGCCAAGTCATCCAGTGGTTCGGTCCTGCCATTTTAACAGGGCGGGAACCAGCCGGGTTCAACTGTGTAATAACTATCTGAGGTAAAAGGTAACGTTAACAATTCATCCTATTTGGAGTGCATGCCAGTAATGTCTAGTAATGGAGAGAACGGTCAGCCACCCAGCCAAGACCCGGGATCCGGTTTCTAATGTTTCTCTCCTTCATTACCTCCTTGTGGAGGCAGGCCCAGCAATCATTGCTAGTCCTGATGACTGTTTGTTGGCATGTTGTTCGGATCTGGTTTCAACTAGTATTGGCCAGGTGGTGGAGTTTCTAAGGCAAGAGACAGGAGGGTGAGTCATTACCAATTCCAAGGGAAAGGTCTTGTGAGCGAGTGTGATCTCTCTGTTATGAACAAGCGCAAATATGTTGCAGTACTTATCCAATAGAGTGGAAAACTTCCCTTTTTTTTTTTTACATAAGAAAAATCTCACGGCACAAAATTTCCAATTTTCAAAAACATAGTCTCAATGGCAACAGGTGGATACATTGGTTAAGCTAAAGACCTTTTAACTGGTCTGCTGGCATAGATAGACGTAGAAAAATGCAGTATTTGCTGTAAAATATCATTTTAGGAGCGGTTAAGTAAAAAGGGCTAATTTTCCGCATACTAATGTACTGCGGTGCAGTTGTTGGAAATCACTACCCTACAGTACTGCATAACACTCACCCGTAAACATCCTTTGTTTTTAAAGAAACCAGGGTGCAGATGCATGAAAAACATCTGCAACTGTCTTATACAGAAAAAAACCCCTAAAAAAGTCATCTCATGACCTACTGCCTCAGTTTTCATAACAGCATAACTAAATACCAGACAACAATCTGAAACTAGCTGTAGCAGAAACCCTTTGCACTCTGACTTGGAACGTGAGACCAGAGAGTGGCCCCGAAAAATCTCTTCATTTCCTCTTTTGTTGCTTTCACACTTTGAAGTCCATCATGCTGACACAACGTCCTTTCCAGCTTGGATAGGGCGGGGTTTTGTTGTTTTTCATATCAAATGTAAAGCTCAATATCAGTTTTTTTTATACGATTGAAATAAAAACAGAATAATAATTGATCACATAAAAAATTTGCAGGGCTCTAATATAACAATAATAACATAATACGGAATAAAAAAATAAGTACATACATATATTGTATATTCATGTTATGTTTTTATAAAGTGAAAGTGCTGTCTGTTGTGTTATTATATTTCTCTATTTCAATTTAGGAATATAAAATTTGACACAATGCAGCATGTTGTGTTAGCATGTAATTCAGATGTATTGCTAACTCGTCTCTGTCAGTGTGAATCTCCCGTCCAAACTGGATAAGATGTTGCATAACTGCCCCGAGCTCGTCTTTCCGACACACCTGTCTACTGCGTGATATGAGACAGTAAATGTTACACCAATAAATGGACTCCTATTATGCAAACTTATGAGCTTTCGCCAATTATTGTATACGCAGGACAAATGATCTGATGGTATGAGAGATGTCTCTGCCAATCCATGCAAAACCTTTAGTGTGTACAGTGGGATCTGTTACGCACCACCCCTGAACCCCCAGATGCACAAACACAGAAACAGTCATTTGATCCGCCACCTTTCCCCACTCGGCACATTTATGCACATAAATCATTTCCTACGCTGTGTTTAGGGGATTTGTAGCAATAATAGGCCATCTCTGCCATTCCCATCCTGTTCCCTCAGTGCAGTCCTTGGGAAAAAACCTCACAAGATTTGGTCACATCTGGGTTTCAGTTGCACTGTTACCTTTTCCTGACCTCACCGCCGCTTCCATGGAGTTACCTGCCCAATCTAATCTTGGCGAGCACGTCGGTTGGTAACACTGTTTTGGAATATGTTCTCGTGACCCCTATCCCCTTTTTGATCGTGTTGCTTTTACAGGGTGGGTCCACTGGTAAAACATTAAGTTCGCTCGTACAATAATATTGCCACTGTGTGTCATTTGTATCAGTGAATTTTCTCAATTTCTTATTGCTCACATACTTGCTGGGTAGCCTTTACAACATTAAAGAACTAAACCAGAGTTCAGCTCCAGAGCCCTTCCCATCTCTCTTCAATTACCATTGTTCACTCTCGACACAATCCAGGTTTACGCCCTAAATACACATACACACTTCTTAAATGCATTTACAGTCTTCCCTCGTTTTAGCGGTCAACTGCTTCCAGACATGACCGTGCCAAATGAATATCTGTGACATACAGTAGTGTTCCAAATAGTAGCAGTCCATAGTGACACACGAGATGAAGTACTGTTATTAGTATATTTTTATTGCTACATGGCAAACAACTTACCAGTAGGTTCAGTAGATTCTCAGAAACAAAAAAGACCCAACATTCATGATATGCATCCTCTTAAGGCTGTGCAATTGGGCAATTAGTTGAAAGGGGTGTGTTCAAACAATGACATTAATTCACTGATTGAATGTGGCATTCAATCAGTTCAAGACATTGTTTAGAAGAACAGCGTACTTTGATTAAAAAGTTGATTGGAGAGGTGCAAACGGTTTTTGGCTGTTCAGCTAAAATGATCTCCAATGCCTTGAAATGGAATGCAAAACCAGAGACATGTGGCAGACAATGGAAGACAACTATCAAAATGGATGGAAGAATAACCAGAATGGCAAAGACACATCCAATGATCAGCTCCAGGATGATCAAAGACAGTCTGGAGTTACCTGTAAGTATTGTGACAGTTAGAAGACGTCTGTGTGAAGCTAATCTATTTATAAGAAATGGAGGAACATTTTGTGGACTGATGAGAGTAAAATTGTTCTTTTTGGCTCCAATGTTAATAAATTTAATATTTTCATATTTAGAACATAGCCAACCTGGTAATGTTTTTTTAAATACATTTTTAATATTAGACATGAAAGAACACCCATATGGTCACCTTTACACTCCTATTATTCATTGTTTGCCACACATTGCGCACTTTCCTGCGCATCATTTGCCTCTCTCGGATGTTTTCATTATCCTCACTTTCAAGGTGATGGCTTTCCTTTTCTATGGCGCTTTGCCGCCTGGGAGACATTGTGTCCAAAAAGTTAAGTAATACAACATCAAAAAACAAATGCAAAAACAAAACAATAAATGTTAACCACCTGATGGATAATCTTCCTCCAGCGCCCCTGCTAGCCTGGCTAATTTCCGTTACGTCAAAGCATCTAGAAGTATGATAACAGAAAGGAGATGATAACCACTTTTTTGACGTTTTGAGTTTTAGTGGGAATTGCAATTTTTAGAGTGTAGCGAGATTCTTCAATGGAGGCAAAACAGCTCGGGAAAAATAAAGAAAACAATTTTCATTCAATTTGTACTGTACATTGTAGGCAAAATAATAGATTATTAGGTCCAGCGGTGGAAGACTAAACAGAGTTTGGGCTGTGCAGAAACTCCACAAAATCAGTTTTGAGTTAACCACATTAGATTTTTTGAACCGCACAATAAATATAAACTATACTACAATATAAAACAAAATCTGTCACTTGCGGCCAATAATATCCCAAGCACAAACTTTGCCATAAACTTTGCCATACCGTATACAAGATCACGTGCAGATGTTGCAGCGGGCATCCTTCATGACTGAGGCCCCTCGTCTGTGTGGTAACAGCTGGGTTTTTCAACAGGACAACGATGCAGTTTTACAATGCTAGCTTCTTCAGGGAGAATAACATCACTCTTTTGGAGCATCCTGCATGTTTAAATCCCATAGAGAACATTTGGGGATTGATGGCAAGGGAATTTTAAAAAAATGGCCATCAGTTCCAGACAGTAGATGCCCTTTGTGAAGCCATCTTCACCTCTTGGAGCAATGTTCCCACTAGCTTCCTGGAAACACTCGCATCAAGGAATTTTGGGCATGCATGGTGGAGCTACTCATTACTGAGTCCCACTGAGAACATTTTTTCTTCTGGTTCTGAGCTTTTTGTCATTTTTTTGAGCGATGGTTTTCATCTGATCAGCTGACAAACAGCCTATTTTAGTTTAATTGATGTTTTCTATACCTGACTTTTTCTAAGTGCTTTTTGTCACACTCCCCCTTCTTGCTTTTGCATATTGTAGCTCTACTTAAAACCTCATTAAGTGCAAATTTATATACTGCATACTGCAAAAGGTCAAATACAAACAAGTTGCAAGGTTGAAATCAGGTTTTAAAGCTCTGACCAATATTGTTATGATCCTGGATTTGGGGTTTTAATTCAAATCCTAGTGAACACAAGAAAAAAAGCAATGAAATGTCCAGTGACGTTGCACGCTTATAAGAAACAAGCGCAGTGATTCCATGAACCAATTATTCTGACGCACAACTTTGTCTCTTCGGGTCTTAGTCAGCCATGTTGTATATTCCCACTGCTCTAAAAAGTCAAACTTTGACATTCTTTTTGTCCACATCTAAATGGTGTCAGTACCAATGCCTGTCGGCGAAGTGGAGACAAAACACCACACCCAGTGGCAGTTTTCTGTTTTTAAAAAGTAGCAGGCTGGCCACCATTTCAGGGGGAACAGCACGTCTCTCCGAGTGACAGAATGAAAAGATCCAACCAGCTTGAAGAAAAGTTATTTGGCACCACCTTCTGATTTAGTAACTCTAGACCTGGGGTGCCCAAACTTTTTCCCGCAGGGCCACGTAAGGAAAAAGGAAAGGATGCAAGGGCTACTTTAATATTTTACATTTTGTAAACCAACTTTTTGCAAAGTCGACCACCATCTCCCTCTCCTGGAATCCAAACGTGCCCATCATCTCTTCATCATCTCTGTTTTGTGCACCAACATGCCCATTGAAGTCCGCACCAATGGCAACTCTCTCACTTCATGCAGGGATGTTCTGCATCACTTCATCCACGTCTGACCAGAATTTCACTTTGTCCTCCATCTCTCATCCTACCTGTGGAGCATACCCACTAAGAACATTGAGCATCCCACCTTAGATTTCGAGCTTCAGGCTCATCACTCTGACACTCTTTTTACCACCAGGACATTCCTAGAAAACTCCTCCTTCAAAAGAACTCCTACTCCATTTCTCTTACTGTCAAAGGCATACATTGTATGTAGCAACAGCAACATAAATCAACAGACTTGCTTGTATATGTCATTCAGGTCATGTTACATGTTTGCAAGGCCACTTGTTGCCATGCAGAATTCATAGGGATCTGTCCAATTGGCCAAAAAAAGCCTTTCATTCACCATACCGGTTCAATCATAGACTATGGCAGTGGTGCAAAAAGTCAGTATGCACTACATGCAACGGAAAGGGACGCCAAAAGTGATGGGCGGAAAATTACTTCGAGTGGTTTGAGTTATTTTTCATATAATACTTGTTAGACGGCTAGGGATGCATTGAAATATGATGTTTTATAATGGACTTCAATGAGACAAGATCTGGACTCTGAACCTGCACAAACACACACACACACACAAAGCACCCAAATCAATTTTACTACTAACTTTTGAAGTTGATCCCAACCCCCTAACATTTAATACGTGGAAAATAACTCAGTTTGTATTTTTCTAAGCAAAAACAGTGACATAATTGAAACTAAATGCTTAAAATTAAAAAAGCATTAAAATATTAAATATTTACTTGTGTGGTATTTTTTTGATTAGAACTCAAGTGTTTTGAGCAATCTAAGGAAAAAAAATTACAAAAAAATGAGTTTGTCATGTTGTATAGCAGTTTTTGGGACTAGACGTTTTTGTCCTGTAAGGACTCAAAAGAGTAGAAATGTGAAATCTGACCCTCCAAGAAGAATAAAAAAAGCATAAAATCAATGTTACTGCGAATCTTATGTTTAGTTAAGCCTGATTTTAGACACAGAGCCCCAACCCCCTAACATTTATTATATGGAAAATAACTCATTTTGTTTGAATCAAATGGGCATTTAAAGGATTCAAATAATAAAAATATTTACATGTTTGGTATTTTTATTAGAACTCAAGTTGATCGGAACAAAAATAATTTAAAAAAAAAGAATCTGTTATGGTTTCATGACAGTTTTTGGGAGTAGGCTTTTTTTAAACAATGCATGCAATTGTGTAAGACTGCAATTTTTGTCAAATATAAAATAAAAATAATTAAATAATGTATACGCTATTTTATGTGTTTGATAATGCTGATCACCTTCTATAAGTAACTTAAAATAAAAGTAAATAGAAGAAGAAAAAAAGTGTAATAACATTTCATCAATAGATAACATTTATACAAATAAAAACTAAAAGAAAAAAAAAAGAAAGGAGCCTGTAATGTGTGAAATGAGGTAGCTGCAGTCCTGCCAAGGAGCTATGGGTGCCCCCAGACCGGGAGATGAGAGTAAGAGTTCAAACTCAGCGTGTACTCGTCTGCTGCTGACGAACTCAATGACATCACTAAAGAGCAAACGTGAAGCTCATCAGTATTCCTTCCCCTTTATGGCCGTCGTAAAAAACTACCGAGTATTCGTTTTTGCTTCAAGCATATACGGTGATCCCCCCCCCCCCCCCCCCCCACCCCCCTTGCTTTGGCCTATAAAGAGTTTGCTGAGTATACTTTGTTTTTTGACTCTGGTGCACCAGCACTATGGAGAAAACATTTTAAGCTAGAAGGTAACACCTAATAGAAGTAGTTTTACCAGAAAACCAGTGTTGATTTGCAGCTATGAGGGTGGATTCATCCAGAGGAGCTTTTAAAGTCAGAAGTACAGTAGTACTTGTAGTACTAATGTGACTGACCAGATGAAGTACTGTTATTAGTATATTTTAATTGCTGCATGGCAAACAACTTACCAGTAGGTGCAGTAGATTCTTAGAAAAAAAACAAGACCCAGCATTCATGATATGCACGCTCTTAAGGCTGTGCAATTGGCCAGTTAGTTGAAAGGGGTGTGTTCAAAACAATAGCAGTATTGCATTCAATCAGTGATCAATTGAGTGAAAAACAGGTGTGAATTAGGTGGCCTCTATTTAAGGATAAAAGCAGCACTTGTGAACATGCATTTCTCTTAAAATCCTGAGGAAAATGGGTCGTTCAAGACATTGTTTAGAAGAACAGCGTACTCTGATTAAAAAGTTGATCAGAGAAGGGAAAACTTTTTTACTGTTGAGCTAAAATGATCTCCAATGCCTTAAAATGGAGAGCAAAACCAGAGACACGTGGCAGAAAACGGAAGACAACTATCAAAATGGATCAAAGAATACCCAGAATGGCAAAGGCTCAGCCAATGTTCAGCTCCAATATGATCAAAGCCAGTCTGGAGTTACCTGTAAGTACTGTGACAGAAGACATCTGTGTGAAGCTACAAAAATCCCCTGCAAAGTCTCTCTGTTAAAAAAAGGAATGTACAAAAGAGGTTACAATTTGCCAAAGAACACATCAACTGTCCTAAAGAGAAAAGGAGGAACATTTTGTAGACTGATGAGAGTAAAATTGTTCTTTTTGGGTCCAAGGGCCGCAGACAGTTTGTGAGATGACCTCCAAACTCTGAATTCAAACCACAGTACACAGTGAAGACAGTGAAGCATCATGATATGGGCATGTTTCTCCTACTATGGTGTTGGGCCTATTTATCCCATAGCAGGGATCATGGATCAGTTTGCATATGTCAAAATACTTGAAGAGGTCATGTTGCCTTATGCTGAAGAGGACGTTCCCTTGAAATGGCTGTTTAAGCAATGACCCCAGATACACTGGTAAATGAGCAAAATTCATGTTATTAAGGACCCGGACCTTGTTCACTTTTAATTAGGGATGTCGGGTATTGGCTTTACTGTCAACATGCTGATATTGTCCGACTCTCAGTTTCCGATTCCAATATCAACCGATACCCACATGTGTAACATCACATATGTCCTGTCCTGGAATGAACGCAGAGTCTTTATCTAGCCATTGAGCAGTCATGCTCAACATGCTACCCTGGCTAATGCTTGAAGTCTAGATATCCGTTGTGAAGGTTCCAAAATGTGTTGAAAAAACGTTAAAAAACATCATTGCCAAATGTTGACACAACTTTTAGACTCAGTTGAAAGAGAAAGGTAACAAGAGGTCTCCATAAAGATGTCCCTTTCCTGTCTAAATTTAGTTGAAAAGCGTTTTATTTTTGGGCTACTTTTGCACCTAATCAGTTTCACTAAATTCATCCCAATTTTCAACGTCTATTTCTAGGCTAAATTAATGACAGACAGACCAGATTTAGCCCCCCAAAACAACGTTCATATTATGTCTAGTGTTGGGTGGAAATGGACGCAGCGTCAGCAATTAGCTTGTGAACATGGCTGTAAACAACATTGTACAACTTAATAAGGTACTTAATATTGTATATACAACTTAATATTGTACAACTTAATGTCCCATAATATCAATGGGTCGATAATATCCGACATCCCTAATTTTAATATTATTACAGTCGTCCCTCGTTTATTGAAGGTAATTGGTTCCAGACCAAAAAGAAAACCTCTTCATGGCATTTTAAACGCGGGTTTTAACATTACTATAGCCCTGTAAACATGAAATAATACCCCAAAGGTCACTTTTACAATCCTGTTATTCTTTGTTTTTGCTCCTGGATCACTCCAGGGACATAGGGGCTAGCAAAATGACTATTTAGCCTCTCCAACTTACTTATTCCCGAGCCGCTGCTTATTACTTATTCATTTAAAAAAGTATTTCAAACCAAGTGGGGTAGAAGGACAACAAAGCCAAAACCTTACCACTTCCACATGGAATGAGAGGAGAATCTTTTTTCCACTGGATCTCAGCCATGGCATGTCAGCTGGACTCACTATGCAGTGCGAAAGGAAATGTAATCTAATATCATGTCTCATATCATTACTGATGCATAGAGACCACAACACTGAGGAAGTAAAATTTCCTTTTAACTGTGATACTGTAGCAAGGGCCAAGTGTATATTATTTTGAAGAAAATCAAATTGTTTTGTGGTAAGGGTAGTTATATTTTATGTATTTGTTTATATGATTTTATATTAAGATTATGTATTTTATCATTTGTTATATTTAAAAAATATTGTAATGTTAGATATTTCAGGGTTTATTTGCAATTTGTGTGGATGACATGAAAACAATGGTCAGTTTCATCATTTGATTTCTTTCATAAGCAATTTGAATAAAATACATCTGCTATGCCCTAGACTTAGTGTTTGGTTATGTTTTCTTTTGTTTGTTTTTGTTTGTATTGTGCACTGGGTTGTGGCCTTGATCTGACATGCTGCCTGTCTTGGCAGATTTGCTTGGGGTTGGTGACGAGGAGGCGGAGCCAGCAGACACACCTCCAATCTTTTCATTTTCTGGCCTTTTTAAGTCAGCTGTGGGGTATGGTTGATTTGTGGGTTCATTGCTTGCTGGTCCAGTCTCTCATCCTGTCTCCTGGTTTGCCTACCTTGGTCACTCTTGTGGGGCCGCACGGTGGCTGAGTGGTTAGCACATTGGCCACACAGTCAGGAGATCTGGAAGACCTGGGTTCAAATCTCCGTTGGGCATCTCTGTGTGGAGTTTGCATGTTCTCCCCGTGCGTGCGTGGGTTTTCTCCGGGTACTCCGGTTTCCTCCCACATTCCAAAAACATGCATGTTAGNACATGTGCACTGCGATTGACTGGCGACCAGTCCAGGGTGTACCCCGCCTCTCGCCCAAAGTCTGCTGGGATAGGCTCCAGCATCCCCGTGACCCTAATGAGGATAAGCGGCATAGAAAATGGATGGATGGTCACTCTTGTGTAAGTCCCAGCAGGGTTTTGTGTACTTTTTGGTGGTTACCTTTTTCAGGCCTTGCTGCCTCACCTTTTGTTACGTTATTTTTTTTCCCAATTTTGTTTAAACCATGTTTCACCCTGCTGCGGGAGGAATTAAACTCCTTTTTTTTTTCTCTCCACTTCTGCCTCAGTTGTTTGATTCCACACCCACACATAACAAAATCTCACCTAGGGTGACCAGAACTCACACCTTTGCTAGGTACCTTTTGGAAGATAATGGTGTGTATCTCTGATTTCACAAGGTTGCACTGAATATGGGAATTTCAACACAATTAGCTTATATAATAAAATACGTACAAAAATACAAATTAAAATGTAATTTTTTAAAAATGACCAAAAAATGCATTAAATAAAATGTACCTGTATATTTCATGGCTCCTCACTTTCTGCCTGGTGTAAAATTATTTTTGTGGTATGAATCTCCTGTGTTAAGTCTTCAAATATGAATTCGACTGAGATAAGAGCAAGAAAATGAGTAGCGAGTAGTAGTTTGCAATGATATTTTGATCACGACATTTCTTTTTAATTGTTTTTCAAGTTAAATTATTTGTAAAAAAAAAAAAAAAACCCTCACAGTCCTGCTGCTGCTCCACGACAAAGCAGTCCTAGACATTCCCGTGCCCTTCTGAAGTGAGAAGCCATCACCAAAGTAGCCCGAGAGGTATTTTGATGACATCATCAAGGAGTGCACCCTCATTAGCAAAAGGGAGGGAGAGCAATTAGCCAGCGCAATTAACCTTTAAGAGGCTGCCGATCTGGAATGAGCAAAGATGAATAATTGCCAAGCCCCCCCACCCATATAAATCCAAGGCATTGCCATCCAGAGATCCTCCCCGGAGACTGCTGAGGTAAATGGCTGCAAGGGCAGCATTGGAGAGTGTGGTGAGTCAGGAATATGAGAGATTGCTAACTCACACTTTGGCACCGGTGACGCTAGATGCTGCAGGTTTTGCAGAAGATCTCAAGTGGTTTAGTCTGTGCCTTTTGGAATCACTGCTCAATAGACATGCAGATGAATACAAATAGCGGTCAATTTTCACTCTATGCGTCGTATGACAGACTTTCTTGCGTGGACCTGGATCATCTGCACCTTTTTTTAATTTGCTGCACTACGCTACAGTAGATTCGTGTTGCACCTACCAGCAAATGGGGAAATTTTTCAAGGAATTGATACTGCCATAAAAATATCTGTTTTTGATAAACAACCCACCCCATTCCCAATCCCAATCACTGGAGTGACTGTTTTAAGTATTAAATTAGATTCAGCTCCACAATCCTCCCTTTCTCTCTTCATTTACCATTGTTCACTCATGACACAATCCAGGTTTAAGCCTTAGATCTCCCTCACACACTTATTTAAGTATAGAATGTGTAGGTACACACCGCAAATGAGTGATAATATAAGATGAGCAGATGGAATCAGAGTCCCAGTGTAACCAGTCACAGCACACACCTATGGTGCGTTCAAGGACCTCTGAACAAAATGCAGAACCTAACATGCATGTTAGGTTAATTGGCGACTCTAAATTGTCCATAGGTGTGAATGTGAGTGTGAATGTTTGTTTGTCTATATGTGGCCTGCGATTGACTGTCGACCAGTCCAGGGTGTACCACGCCTATTGCCCAAAGCCTGCTGGGATAGGCTCCAGCATACCCGCAACCCTAATGAGGTTAAGCGGTGTAGAAAATGAATGAATGAATGGTAATCACTGCTAAATTAGGGCCACACGGTGGCCAAGTGGTTAACATGTCGGCCACCCAGGAGATCTTTAAGACCTGGGTTCAAATCTCCGTTGAGCATCTCTGTGTGGAGTTTGCATGTTCTCCCCGTGCGTGTGTGGGTTTTCTCCAGGTACTCCGGTTTCCTCCCACATTCCAAAAACATGCATGTTAAGTTAATTGGCTACTCTAAATTGTCCATCGGTATGAATGTGTGTGAATGGTCTGCCCTGCGATTAGTCCAGGGTGTACCTCGCCTCTCGCCCCATATCAGCTGGGATAGGCTCAAGCATACCCCCACTAGCGACATAGAAAATGGATGGACAGATGTTACTGACTTAAATAAAAAATACAATAAAATGAAAAAAGGGAAATAACTAATACAATTAAATATAAAATTAAAAACAAGTAGTTTTTTGACCAAACACCTGAATTGTGCTTACAAATGTGTGAGGACCTACTGTATAGCCAGCAACATAAAATATCTACGCTAAGATTAAAAATGTACTTACTGTATAACTGTTAAAAGGCCTAATATGTCAATACCAAGACTTTTCAAGGCTCTACAACAGTATTGGTTTAGACAATTTGGCGGAGGGGCCATCCATATATAGGTGGTCATCAAACAGAACGTCATACTTGCTCATGGTGCAACACAGCAAATTAACAAGCCACCTAAATGAACTACTACTACTACTATGTGGGTGGTAAACAACAACTAAGGGCTAAACACACCATGTAACCTAACTTATTTCCAAATTGCCGCAATGCATGCTGGGTAAGCCAACAATATGAACCATGAACAATGAAACATGGGATATCAAGTGTATGTTAACTCCTCCTTGGTTAATCCAACATCAAGCAAAAATGTGACAAACACTGAAAAATGTTGGGAGGACAAGTACCACAAGATACTCAGCATGCCTTGTGGCAGGAATATTTACTGTAGGTGGGGTTTTTTTTGGGGATGGTGTTGTGCGTAGGTATTCATTTGTATGCCCACGTGGTGCAGTAGGTAGGTTACTTTGTGGGTCACGTGTGTTTGTTGATGTGTTATGTTGTTTGGACGGCTTTTTTGTACAGAATGCATGTGACTATTGCACTGCAAGTCATGTTGCCGGCTCTAGTTGTTATATTAATGGTATTTAAAAAAAGGGAGGGACTTGAGAACCAAGCCGTATGGTACAAATTAAAACCCCAATAGGAAACATATTGTTAAACTGATACCTGCTGGAGCTTTATTATCATTGCAAAGGCAGAAGTGTTCAACATACAAGTCCTATAATTGACTTTGGATCCTGTTAGACTTGCATTTCTTCTTTCATTTAGACTTCCCCGTACAAATGTGAGAGGACCCGCCCACGCCCTGATTGAAGATTGAGACAAGGTGTTGCCCCGAGGGATCATACATCACTCCCACAATGCCTTCCACTGACACGCAGGACAGTGGGATGCCGTCACAGTGACGTCCGAGAGTGCCGCTGCTGTGAGAGCGTGTTTTTGTGTGATAAGGGTCAGTGTGCATTTGGGGTCATTGTTGCCCAGGCATTCACCTCACTCCCACAATCATCTCTTACCACCCACCTGCTTCATTTCCAAGGACAAAGAATAGGAAGGTTTCCATGAGGAGACAATGGGATTGGGTTCTGAATAAATCCCAAACAGTCTGAATGCAGTTGACCCACATTCTACAGTGAAGACAATGCAATATTGCAGCTAAAAAATACAATTATAAAAACAATGACACGGGAATGGTGCATATGATAGTACTGTGAGATTTCATCATATTTACTTCATTTCATCATATAATTCATTCACGCTATGTACATGTTTTATACGCATGCATGTTAAAGTAATGTCACTAATGAGGAAGAGTGAGGATTGAACAATAATTATCTTTGGAAATTGCTTTTCCAAAAAAGGTATGGTATGTAAAACCATGACAAAATACAAGCAACCCACACCCGGAGAGGAAGGTTAAATTGGACTGCGACTTTTCTGCACACCTTGACACAAATGTGCAGCCACACAACCTTTTATGGCCTGTTAACTGTAACCTGCAGCATGTCCTCCAGTGTCATGCCAGAATGGATTTCACCCTGTAACGGCATAAACGGCGTCAGCCATCTTGCGTGTTTGGTTTAATGGCTTTTGGATGGTGTGACGGTTTCTGAAACATCCATTTGCTTTCACAACTTGATGAGGCTCAAAGGCAATGGCGATGGGCATAAATATCTTGGTGTGATGATGTATTTGAATTTATTTGAAGATAGAGGTAGCATGAAAAGGGAACTGTCAGCATGTTTGGTAGTGTTCCAAATAATAGCACTGCAATGTGACTAGTCCGATGAAGTACTGTTATTAGTATATTTTTATTGCTAGATGGCAAACAAGTTACCGGTAGATGCAGTAGATTCTTCAGAAAACAAACAAGACCCAGCATATGAACGCTCTTAAGGCTGTGCAATTGGGCAATTAGTTGAAAGGTGTATGTTAAAAAAAAATGCTTCAAAAACAGCATTTCTGATGTCACCCCACAAGTATTTGATTGTCCGAGGATTGGGCTGGCCACTCCATAACATACATTTTGTTGGTTTGGAAACAAGATGTTGCTGGTTTACTAGTGTCTTTAGGGTGATTGTCTTGGTGATTTCAAGGGCATGTCCTCTTCAGCATAAGGCGAGATGACCTCCTCAAGTATTTTGACATATGCAAACTGATCCATGATCCCTGCTATGGGATAAATAGGCCCAACACCATAGTAGGAGAAACATGCCCATATCATGATGCTTTAATGTCTTCACTGTGTATTGTGGCTTCAATTCAGAGTTTGGGTGTCGTCTCACAAATTGTCTCGGCCCTTGGACCCAAAAATAACAATTTTACTCTCATCAGTCCACAAAATGTTCCTCCATTTCTCTTTAGGCCAGTTTATGTGTTCTTTCTGCAGTTATGCGGTCGCTGTACTGGACCGTCGTGGTGAAGAAAGAGCTGAGCTGGAAGGCAAAGCTCTCAATTTACCAGTTGATCTATGTTTCCGCCCTCACCTATGGTCATGAGTTTTGATCGAAAGAACAAGATGAGTTTCCGCTGTAGGGTGGCTGGACTCTCCCCAAGAGATAGGGTGAGGAGCTCAGCCATCCGGGAGGAGCTCAGAGTAGACCCACTGCTCCTTCACATGGAAAAAAGCCAGTTGAGGCGGTTCGGGCATCTAGTCCAGATGCCTCCCGGACGCCTCTCTGGTGAGGTCTTCTGGGCATGTCCAGCCGGGATAAGGCTGCAGGGCAGACCGAGGACACACTAGAGGTATCACCGCTGGCCCGGGAACACCTTGCCCTACCTTTTTTTGTCCATATAAAACAGCCACCGATGTGCTACGTGAGTTTATGCCCATTTTTTCATGAACCTAAAACTCTATCCATCATACTTGTTTTCAGAACCACCAACTCAACCAGACCAGATGCGCGATAACGCACGTACCCAAATCTTATCAAACACAACACTACACCCTCTGTTGCAGTGAACAAGTACAGACCTTATCTCTACTGCCAGTTTGTATGAAATCGAGGCCGATACATTTTTTTTTTGGTCAATATTGGACCTAATATGTTTTGTTTTGTGTTGAAATGACCACCCATAAGCGATATATCAAATAACCGCAACACTAAGTGAGTCGATGTCTATAATCTCGTTGTTGGTGAAACTTCAGTTACTTACATTCGCAGATGACTTTTGCCAGTTTTGAAGTCTGGCTTCAACAGATGAAAGCCATTATTGCGGTGATTACCCCTCATCACACATAAGCACACACACACACACACACACACCCTCACGTCACACTTTTGTTTTTGAGATAACGACATTTTCAGCTACGCTATGGGGGCGGCTCAGTCAACCCCGGGGTGTCCGCGCGGTATATTTTGCTTGCTTTTGACTGCAGGGCTGCTGCTTTATTTATCAGAGCGTGTCCTCAGAGCCAGGAGGTTCTGGGTTTGACCCTCAATGTGCGGAATATGCATGATCACCAAAAACCTTTCCTATCCTCTCCAAAAACTTCCATGTTAGGTTAATTTAGTGGTTCCCAAACTTTTTTTGATATTCTGATTCCCCTGGGAAAAAAGACCCTACACTCTCCGAGATGCTTATTCCAAATGCAGGACAAATGCCACCAATATGACCGTGTAAGTGTGCATGGTGTGTTGCATAAAGACATGAAATAGTTGAAGTAGCGGTGAAAGCTTATCTCCGGGGTCAGACATAATAATTGTATTGCGCACCTACCATATTTTATGTTCTTACACCGGGTCAGTCTGCATGTATACATTCTTGTATGTGTCCCTTGTCATTTTACTGTGCTGTTTTTCCATAGGAATGTAGCGTATGAACATTAATTTGCTGAAAACCATGCCATTGCAACCCAGTAGCTTGCAGTTGACAATTTGCTGCTAGATTGTATCCCTGTGCCAGAACACGGGCTTATTTCCAGCAATACATTTGAGTTGACCTCGTTGCAAGTTTTGAGACAGAATTGACCGTCAAAGTACCTCCTGAGTTTTTTTGGTATATCTCTTGTCTTGTTGTCCGACAAAATGGACACAACATTCAGTTAAGATCATTACGGCTAAGTAATGATCTACCCATCTTCTTGCCTGTGTGCTGTGTCAGACCCGGGTGAGGGCGGCGTGTGTCCTTGCTGACTTTGTGGCGACTGAGAGTGAAAGCGGTCCGATCTTTGAGGGCGATTGTGGCGCGAGATGAAGCGAATAAGAGAGGTGCGCTGAGATGGAGCTAGCAAGAGTACACCAGTGACCCTTGGCTGAGCTCACCCAGCCACAACTTTGCACCGCGCGGAAATGGGGGAGGGCGGAGGATCACTCAGAAGGCCTGAAGGAGCACTGACGAGAACAGCGCAAGACGCAGCGGGATGGTGGTTTGAAGGTGAGGGCTGGAAAACGGGACAAACAGAGCAAGAACAATTAGGGCTTTGGGTTCACCAAAACATGACTTCAGCAATTAACAGCGAACGCCCTCGACAAGGTCAATGACAAACGAGCTGAGGAGCACTTTCTGAAGTCATATATAACCAGCGCAAATCAATTTACAACCGCTACATCTGCATGGCTCATTTTATATTTCAGGTGACACGTTTGGCTTTCTAAAAATGCCCCAAGCTTTGGGAGCTGTGAGAGTTTTCCCAAAAAGGGACTATGGAAAGTATTAGGTCATGGTCCAAAACCATATCCCATCCTTCCTCCCCATATTCCTACAACTGTGCTGTCCATGACCTGCAGTGATAAACGCTTAAGTCTGACCTTATCAAAATGACCATCCATCGCCATTCAATAGGTATACTGGCTGGAAATGAAAAAAGTGGCCCAAGACTGTCTGAAAAAGATCGGCCATTTCCATATGTATAGTTCTTCCATATCCCTGACAAATATGGAATATACAGTATGTTTCATGTTAAAAGATCCTGTTAAGTTCTCGTATATTCTACAGAAGAAATTCTCTTGACTGGTGACAAGTCCAGGGTGTACCCCGCTTCTCACCCAAGTCACTGGGATACGTTCCAGCTCTCCCGTGACCCTCATGAGGACAAGCAGTTTGGAAAATGGATTGATGGATGGAAAAGGGGGTCACGACTTAACAACCATGGGAAAACGTGAGCCTCAGTGTTAGACCAGTTGAAAGCTTCAGATTTGGGTAAATATTTTTTGTAAAACAATAAAGATCAAAATCAATTATTCACTACAATTGACGCCAGCTTCTATTTCAACCACATCCCAAAAGACTTCTTTGTGATGTCCGTCAGTCCTTAGCATTACACTTCTAACCTGCTATCATTTGGCACAAGCATCCTCAAAGGTTTTTAGACCTCTTTTAGAGCAGCTCACTGTACTTCCCAATCTCTCTCTCTCTCTTCCTCACTGTGCATAAATCTTTTAAACATCAGAGGCATTAAATTAATTTACTTTCTCAAAATTGATGCCAGGTCACCACGCTCCGCATTGGTGATGGATTTGTCCGACCTTAGTCTAGAAGAACCGAGGCTGTCGGGTTCCAGACGGCCCTTCCAATCTGACTTGGAAAAGATTCCCCTCAGAGATGAGCGCACGTTGAAATTATTATTATTATTATTAAGACATCATATGATCTGGAGGCAGTCACCATCTTGCTATCAGGGTTGATTGTAAAAGTTTTAATGTGAATTATACAGTTTTGCATTTGACCCTCACAGGGTATGAAGATAGAATCACTGATATAACTCCAGTATACTTTGAAATGTGGTTGGCGTTCATGGTTTGCTCATTGGTGGTTTGGTCTCAGAGTTGAAAGATGGTTCACTGGGTGCTTCTGGCTAAAGTCACATGCGAAG
Organism: Oostethus manadensis; assembly: GCA_024372805.1. Taxonomy (NCBI): domain Eukaryota; kingdom Metazoa; phylum Chordata; class Actinopteri; order Syngnathiformes; family Syngnathidae; genus Oostethus; species Oostethus manadensis. Next base: position 1,992,765 of record QODF01000019.1, read on the forward strand.
ACCTGCTTCACCTTTGTTAAAGTGCTGACACAACCACATACTCCAGTACTTAAATGTGTTGGTCTTTTTCCAACCTCTTTTGTGGGACCATCTTCCTGATTCAGTCCGTGGGCAGATCTCTCTTTATTCATAGGCCTAGACTGCCAGAAGCTCTCCCTTGATACACCGAGCTTCCCTTTACTCTTCTCCGTCTCGCTCCCTTACCTATCTCTACACTGTAGTGTGAAAAAGTGCTTGCCTGTTCCTGATTTCATATTTTTTGCATGTTTGACAAACTTTAATGTTGCATATCATCAAACAAATGTAAATATTAGTCAATGACAATACAACTGAACACAAAATGCAGTTTTTAAATTAAACCTGAAAATCCAAAGCTAATAAGTGGTTGGGCCAACATAAGCAGCAACAACTGCAATCAAGCATTTGCCATAACTTGGAGTGAGTCTCCTACAGTGCTGTGTAGGACATTTGACCCAGAATTGATGTCACTCAGCCACTTTGGAGGCTTTTCCAGCATGAAGTGTCTTTTTACGGTCATGCCACCGCATCTCAATAGGATTCAAGTTAGGACAACCCAAGTTGGTTTCAGCTTGAGGTCACCATCAGATGACCTGGACATTCTCCTTCTGAATTTTTTGGTAGACAGCAGAATTCCTGCTTCCATTTATCACAGCAAGTCTTCCCGGTCCTGAAGCAGTATAACAGCCCCTGCCCATCACACTGCTACCACCATATTTTCTTGTTGCTATGATGTTCTTTTTCTGAAATGTGGCATTACTTTTATGTAAGCACACTTTCTAAAAACTTCACTTTTGTCTGGTCAAAGAATATTTTCCCAAAAGTCTTCGGGATCATCAAGATGTTTTCTTGCAAAATTGAGACAAGCCTTCATTTTTTTTTTGTTTTCAGCTGTGGTTTTGGTTTCGGAACTGTTTTTTCTCCAGTGTCTTTCTTATGGTGGAGTCATAAACACTGACCTTAACTGAGGCAAGTAAGGCCTGCAGTTGGATGATATTGTGGGGTCTTTTGTGACATGTTGGATGAGTCATCGCTGCGTTCTTGAGCTAATTTTGGTTGGCCGGCCACTCCTGGGTAGGTTCACCACTGTTCCATGTTTGACTGATATTTAAGTTTGTTGTTCCCGTTCTCCCCTGTGGTTAGCTCTGCTACAGGAGGTGCAGTCAGCAGGGACACCAACGGACCATTCAATGTATCTGGTTGTTATTGGTGGTGGTAAGGCTGGCAGAAGACCTTTACCATAATTGCTGTCAACATGGGACTAAAACAGTAGATTATTGTTCCCATTGTCAGACGGCCGCCCCATAGATCCATAGTTTTGTTCAAGGTTTCTTCCTTAACAGGCCTTACATCCCGGCGTACGTGCTCCGACGTGCAAAAATTGGGGAAACACACTTGGTCCGCACAAATTTTTAAACCCACAGACAGCATGCAAAGCCTGTATAAGTAGAAAATTGGGATGAAAATTTTTTCTGCATGCACGCAGGAAAACGTCCCCCATCTGTACACTCTGGTTCTCCCGACACAACTCCGACTGGACTGGACATTAATGCGCTTTGCTGGGCAATGGCGGGGGCTTCTCCCGGCCAACACTCTGGTTCTCCCGACCTCCTCAGCTGTTAGTCAAGTTTGACATCCACCTCTGTTGTCATGCATTGCTCTTTATTCACCGTCCGTTGTAAATTGTACGAAGCAACGACCCGAGGTCCATACAAAGGTCTCTGGGACGGTTCTCCTCCATCCAGTAGCCTGTCCCCTCATTGCTTCTTGTGTCCATTGCCATACTAGCCGCGAGACCCCTCAGGTCCCTCTTAATTTTAGTTATTTGTCATGCAGGTATGTTGGGCATGTGTGCTTCCAACTATGTGGGAACAGCTTGGGGGGAGCATTTTCTAAGGTGCACAAGCGCATGCTTGGATGAAGAAGGAGAAGCCATTTAAACACCTTTGAGATAAGCAAGGCCAGAGATGGTGGTCCAGCCGGTCATACTGTATATCAATGACCCCATAAAACAAACATCATGTAAGGCCATTAAAATCAGCAAAAGGTGATGTAAAGTTAAATATGTCCTATATGACAGTGTTTTACACTTTTGACTTCAGCATTTAGGCGCTCCGCCGGGTTGTGTTATTATGCGCGGCTTTTCGTGAATCACCATGCGATGACGAGCGCTGCCTTCACGTTGAAATGCCATTATGTCATCCGGGTAATCTTAGAATTTGTGTTTTGACTTTTTCCAGGGGAAGTGGAGGAGCTTTGTAACGGCTTCATTTGTACAATAAACAAAAGGCTCCAAAGACTGAAAAGCGAGAGCGCGGGACAAGAGCGAGAAAAAGGGGCCTTTGAATCAGTGATCGATGAGGTGGCTTTATTTGACTTCAAAGTTCTCCGGAGCTGTTCAGACCGAGTTTTGGCTCTCGGTTTGCTCTTTCAGTGGTTGAAGTGAAGCACATGATACGTCTCAGACCTCGCTGGAAGCCTACCCCTGCTGTTGCAAACAAAAAAGATCCAAACAATGATACTTTCTCTCAGACCAGCGCAACATGTCAGTGGCTGTTTTTCCCCATCTCTACGTTTCCCCCCTTTTTCTTCTCTTTTGGCATTCATTTTTAATGGGTCTCCTTGTTTTGCACTCACTAGCCACAGGTCTAAAGCAAAGCCAGAAAGCTGCAATTCTTCCCCTTCTTTTGTGATGGGGGTGCGTGCGTGCGTGGAATATATATGGACACTCATATCAGAGGTCGTGTACATTTTTTTTGTGTGGCCGTTGCCTTTTGTCCGCTTTGCGCGATGTGAAACATTGCGACTCAATCATGCAGCCACAAATAGAACAAAGGAGGCAAATTTTGGCCCAACCAGCAAGCGTCGACTCTGTGGTCACGTGAAAGGTTACGAGACAAACACGCCTTCAGCGTCACGCTGCCGACAAACCTTCTCTGCTTTGGTAATTGATTGTCACACACATACTGTAGCTGTCATGAAAGCACAGAATTGCAAACGTTCTATGGATACCACCCCTACTTGAGCTTCCTTAAGTGATACGTCAGATTTCCTAATATTTGCCCTGTCTGCACGCCCTCACACTAACACCCGACAATTTGCAATTTGACAACTGAATAGTTTGTGTTGGTGTGAAAGGCATTGAAGCGGACCTCACGATTCCAGTGCCTTCGCATCATTTACTGTAAGTCACACGTGCCGGTGTTAACCGTACATACCTGTCTGCACACGTGCGAGGGAAAATGTGCACTTTGATCTCTCGCTTCCCCTTATTAGTTTATCTGAAATTAGTCACCACGGAGGATGTGTGTCTTTGTTTGTAGCTAGGTGATTCATCAACTTTAACAGGCACCGTTCAGCTTCCTGCGGATTTGAATGGCATTCAGTCTCCTTCACCTGCCGCGATGAAAGGGAAGCCACATGATTATGGTGAGAATATAAGCATGTCACGAGAAACTAATGATTCATGATGATTAGTGTTTCACGTAGTTGGGTGGTCACGTTTTCTGATATTTCCTTCAATGGTTCTTGCCAACATCAATCTTTTCAACCTTAAATTGACATAAAAGTCATATGGAATGGCTTCGAGAGTGTGTGTGTGCGTGTCCTCGTCAGATGACATCATCTCGGGAGCATATTTCACACTAAAAGGCTTTGCGGGGGGAATGCTAATTTCTTTGGCAACCTGAAGCAGCCGGCGGTGTCATCTAATAAGCTACTGACTCCAAGTCCGTACCGGCCCGTGAAAATATGAATGATTATAAATACCACACGTGCAGTCCCTTTTTTTGCACCCTATACATCATTTAAATAATTGGGGTGTGGAGGGGGCATATAAAATCTCGCCTAAGTCACTACTTTGGGATTGGCTCGGATCTGCTTGTTGCACAAGTGGAAGTTTATGATTTAGTAATCAATGTTGTCACTGGATTCCAGTGTCGTATTTGCTGTACATACGGTACCACCAAACCACAACGAGCCATACGAGTTTAATAAAACACCTCGATAGAATAGCGGTGTGTGTTTTTCCTGATATTAACAGGGAGAATATGATCACAGTGATCCACCCATCAGCTGCCCGGTCATCTTTATTCCCCCAGCCATCTTCTATCTCAACTGGGGGGGCAGAGAGGCATTTCCAAGCTGTGTGAGTCACTAGTCTGTACAGTGTTTCTTAGGTGTGCCCAAAGTCCTTTCCTCTGGTTGCAACACCTCATTACGGTATCTAAAATTAAAGACTCAGCCAACTTATTTGGCTTCTGATGATATAAAGAAGTTGCAGCTCAAATGACTAAGCACCTCATCCGACCTGTAAGGTTAAATCCAGACACCCTGCGGAGGAAACTCATTTTTAACATCTGTAAAGGATCTCTGACTAGCTCCTCCAAATATCAACCCTGGGTGCAAAATCCATCTTCCTTTGTAAGTTACGGGAAAATGCTAATAGCCACAGCAGACAGAAGACACCCTTTTTCTGAACACAAGTGAGGAGAAGAGTTCAAACATCCTTCTTATTCAGAAGTCATAGTGGTGTTTCTTAGAAAGAAGATATGTCATCCATCTTTGAGAAAACCTGCAGCTTTGGCAACATCCGCTCTTGAACAACCTGAAAAGATATGGCTCGGTCTGGTCAAACCCGTCTGAAACTATCCCAAATTATATTCTGTACCTCACTTGCCCTGCAAGATTAGCCCTTTTGGAGGTGAGAATATCTGATGGGTAGCCATTCAGACTCTCAGTCTAATTAGCAAAGAGACTAAACTCACTGTGAAGACTGTCCTTTTGTTGTTTTTGCGGAAAAGTTGGCTATTATCAAAAGGAAGAGACCACTCAAGACATATTTAACTTTGTGGCGTTCATGTGGTTGCTGCATAACAATGCAGTGGAACCTGCTTACGTCGAGCTCATTTGTCGCCAACCCATCTATGTCCCGGTCCAACTAAAAATGCCATCTTACGTCGACGTGGACATACACAATAAACCGCTTTTGTTGACATCAAATTTGCGACCTGGTAAGATCAAAAATTGTTGTAGATGTAAACACGTTGCATTATTCGGCATTTCTAGCATTGCCACAACATGTCTTGTTACATAGAATTAAAATGTGCACACCGTGACTTCCTGTTCAGTGCAAAATAAGCTTCTAAATAAAAACTTGGCGGGATTAACCTGGATTCTACACACATTTTTTATATATATTTTTTAAATTGCTGGAAAACTGAATCCCCCAAAATAGATGTGTCATGGGAAATTTTCAATTATTTAGGAAGTAGAGAAGATACCAGGCCTGGTATACATTGTATCTCATGGCCTGCTAAGTTTCAAACAAATCATAGAGGCCTCCCAGTAATTTAAGAACGCTTTTTTCCTCTTTCTCTAGTTACGTCATATCATTGGTTGCTTAGTCATACATTTGTGGCACTTTATTAGAGTTCCAGCAAAGGTTCAGAAACAAATTGGCCCGTAATACATCTCCAGATGTGCAGACAGTGGTGCTGCACAAACAGATTGAAGAGTCATTTGTGCTTCTCAACCAGCCTCGGGATTTGTCCGACCACGAGCAAGCAGGCTAATTTGAGTGTGTGGTAGGATAGCGTTTCGATATCGACTATCAGTTCCGGATAGCGGTAGGGTTAATAGAGAACCATAATTACACAATGACCCTGTGATGAGTGGGGGTCTGTCCAAACAATAGTCGCTTTTATGCACTCTGAGTGCATAACCTTTTGTTAATGTGTACAGGAACATGTCCTATTAGCTTTGTGAAACATACCAGCACATCACATCTGACTTCTGTAATGGCAAAGACTTGGACTTGGACTGCATCCTAGCCCACGTGCAGACTTTTAGGAATTTAAGACTATGCCAAAATAAAGTGTTTTGTCACAGAAATGAAGAGAGACAAATGCCAGTAATTTTTTTCACCAGTGGTAACCCATAGTCATTTTATTTTAAAAGAAGTCAGCTGGGATAGGATCTAGCATACCCCTGTGACCCTAGTGAGGATAAGCGGCTTAGAAAATGGATGGATGGAAGATAACATTTCAATAAGTATAATGGATGTCTACTAGTTAATATACAGATATACTATGCGTGTGTAGTAAACTGTGCAAAGTACCTTTAGTTACAGGGGATGATACTCTACTCGTGCTGTCATGTGGACAACTTAGGAGCTGTTCTTCAGCACCAATGTCTTACGCAATAAAGTTCATTTATCACCCTTGCTGCTATTTTGAGCCTATTGTGTTGATAGATTCTTGGCAAACATCTAAACATAGCACTCCAGTTATTCTGCAGTAAAACAAACGTCCCTGAATTTCCCATCCAAGTCAAAGTTGTCTTCAATTGGCGCTACTACCTACTGTACAAATTGTTGCTTGATTTTCTTTGGTACAGCTTACAATTATTATGCTCATACACTGTGTACAGGGTGATTGAAACTTCTTATTTTAAAATACGTATAATTTATTCATATGTTGTAATATTTTTCTCAATTTTTTGTGTATGTTCCATGATGTATGGGTTACGTTACTTTACCCTGTATAGTACATTTCACTTTAAAGAAAAACTGCACTTATTTTGGAATTTTCTTTATGCTAAACATGACCACACACAACCTTCCCTTTTCTGTGTTTTTTAAAGGAAGAAAACAACTGTTTGGAAAAGTTAACGCTAGGTTATAAATTATGCGTTGTGGCAATAAGCCAAAAAGTAGATCAACTTTTGAGATTCCACACGTTACCCCAACTAAACATCCGGACACACCGAACCACTAGATACCTGGCTCTGAATTTAGGCCCAACGACTTCACTATGAAGACCCAACAAGATGCTCGTTTGCGCTCAGCATTTTTTAAAATGCCTTAGTGTTTCACTTTACCTGGATCTGCCAAGCACACAACAACATTATTCTCTGCCTGGGGGCATCTTACCTGATAATCTGTAGCTCATTCTCCGTATATTCAGGCTCAAAAAGATAAAGTTCTGGATCTTCCTTTGTTCAAAAGTAGCCATCTGCGGCGGCTGTGCCTCTCACAAAGTCTGTCAGGATTTGTAACAACAAACATACACTCTTTCTATGCTGCTGTTGTTGCATTAATTCCCCCAGGGCTATGTAAAATCAGTGTACACAGAAAAGAAGTTGTGAACAGCAAAATACTACAAGTATTACGTGTTATCATGAACGTACCAATTATTGCATGATCACAGCATGTATATAAAATGTCCTTTGAGTTTTTTTTAGAGAGCTTTATGGTCAAAATAGGTGTGTTCCACAACATGCATTGTTAGCTCCCCTCATGCTAACTTGTTTTCTCTTCATAAAACACACAGAAAACTGAAAGAAATGTGTCTTCATGTTTCACATTAGGATTGTGGATAATGGACAAAATTACCAAAACAAAGTGCAGTTTTCCTTTAATAATACCTGGTGTACAGTAATGAGTAGCTCATTTCTGAGATAATGTCACAGACGTCCAACAACATCAGAATTTCCTCAAATATGGCTTGGCTGTCTGAAATGACAGCTCCCAAGTCGTATCAGTTTGGGTGGGATCCGATGGTACCACGGGTTTCCTGTATCTGTATTTTGAGTCATTAATGGGTTTGGTGTACAGATTTACGGGCCAAAGCAAACTTTTCATTTACCTCTGGATAAGAAGCGCTATTCTCCATAAGTCCGTAAGAGTTTATTACTTTGTGATAATACAAGTAAATCCTATATGTGAGATGCAAAAGTGGCTACAGAAGCACTAACTTTGACGGGCAATCTGACCTCAAAACTCGCAGTGTTACTGGAAATAAACAGGCAACCAGTGCGGATTATGTAGATGCAACTTGAAGAAACGCCTTCTCTTGCCTGCTATCCTCTTACGCTAGCCTGACGACCAGTCAAAAGGCTACACCGTGACTCAGATTCCATCTATTCATGAATCATCTTATATTATCATTGATGGTGAATACCTGTACATTTTATACTTTCAGTAAGTATGTGAGGCATATTTAAGGCTTAAACCTGGATTGAGTGAGGGAACAATGGCGAGTGAAGAGAGAAAAGGAGAGTTCCGGAGCTGAATCTAATCTAATAATAACACAGTCACTTTTATTGAAGACGTTAATCCAAAACTGTAGAACATTAACGGAAAGAAAGAAAGAAGTTTCTGGAGTCTGTCATATGTCAAATCACCCTTATCGATGGCCACCCAAGCCTAACGGTATCTGCCTCAAGCGAGTTGGTCCTGACCCGTCCTCTTTGTGAACTTCATTTTTCCCAGCGGGAAATACACCCAAATAGTGTTTGGTCACTCATTCCAGCTTTCAATTTGCCTTACCGGTAAATCAGTTCATCTTAAAAGAAACAATTGACTCTCTGCTTTAAAATCTACGTCAGTGTTTCAAGCTGGTGTTCCCAAAGTTAAGGGGGTCCAATCTTTTGATTTGAACGTCCGCGTCTGCGTATAAAACTCTTTTGAAGTATAACTTGGCAGCCTGACTCCTTTAGATCAAACTGTTGCTGTAGTCAAAACGTGACATCATTCATCTAAAACGGTCTAAATAGATTTTTGGGAGACAGGAATATGGAAAAATCTCAAGGTCGACTGCTTTAGTTTCCAATTACTGCTTTTAAAAACACTGATGCTTCAAAAGATGAATAGACAATACCTTTTGCTTTTGGACCAACCCCCCACCAAAAACATAATTCAATTATGGTGTTGTTGTTTGATTAAGGCTGTTATCATTCAGTGTGCTTCAGAGGGCAAACGTCAAGCTGAAAGGGGACAGACTGAATAGAGGAATTGTGGCATGAGGGACAAGGAAATGGATAAAAGCAAAGCTAAGGCTTCATGCGTGCCAATACTCCAATACACTGATAGTGACATCCTATCCTCTGTGCAAATAAAGGTTGTTACTGGTGCGGAGTGCAGTCCAGTTCACAAAAAACATCTTCAAAGACTTTGTCTCTTTCAACGCTGCAAAATAACCTTGATGGTCCATGGCTTCCAACGCTACTGGTATGACAAGGAGATCCCATCTGAGATGTGCGTCACACGGCACAGTGACGGTGGCGCCATCATGATCTGGGGTGCTTTGTTCTTCTATGGAAAATGGAGCTTCAGGTTGTGCAGGGGCGTCAAATGGCAGCTGGCTATGTTGTAGGGGGCATCCCCACATGACTGAAGGCCCTTGCCTGTAATGACTTTTTCAAATTGGACAACAGGACAATGCCGCCGGAAAAAGGAGTTCCTCCAGAGGAATATTGTCCTTATTTTGGACCATCTAAATCTAACTGTGAACATTTGGGGAATGAATGGCAGGGGAAGTTTAGAAAAAATGGCAATTTATTCCAGACAGTGGATTCCTTCCATGAAGCCATCTTCACCACAGGCAGGAGTTGTGAGTGACGCTGAAACTAGTGAGGCGTTCTGCTATTCCGGCAGAAAAATATAGTTCTTTGTGTCATCTACTTGGCGACTCTAAATTGTCCATTAGAGTGTAAACGTGAGTGTGAATGGTTGTATGTCTTTGTTTGTCTATATGTGCTCTCCGATTGACTGGCAACCAGGCCAGGGTGTACCCCGCCTCCCGCCCAAAGTCAGCTGGGATAGGCTCCAGCATATCTGCGACCCTAATGAGGATAAGCGGTATAGAATATAGATGGATGGTGTCAGCTGCTACAATAACAATTTTGCTGTAGCTTAAATAACATAAAGGTGAGTTATATGCATGGAACTTTTTTAGGGCGTAAACACTGGATAATGATGCACACTGGCACCTGAAAGTCCAGCACATTCCAGGCTGACCTCTGAAAACTTGGAAATTAAATAATGTTTTTTGGGTGAAGTTGTCGCCATCATTTTGCATGCTTATATAAATGTGACTGCAGGTACAAAGTAAATAAAATACAGAAATTTGAACAATGTAAAGATAAGTCAATGTTGTAAACATAGCACGATTGAAGTTGTGTTGTGTAACAGTCAAAATAAATCAAATGCAAAGTCGGCAAGGCGTGCTTTCCCAGGGTGAGAACGGGGTGGAATGAGGGCATAACTCAAATCTTCTACTGATATAATCACTCCAAGCTGCACATGGGAGCACATAACCCACTGCAAGCAGCTACCAATCTTTAGCACACATCAATCAGAGCTGCTCAACACTGGTCCTTTCAGCACCAAGACCACCCTGACCCACTACTTTGCATGCACCCTTCACACGCGCATACACACACTCACAGAAACAATTGGGAAAAAAATGTTTGTTAAAAAATGTTCTTGAAGTGATGAGGAACTCCAAAGGTTGAACTTTTTGGACACTGCTTTTCTGCAAGGACAAAGGACTAAAGGACTAAATGAAAAAAAGTGCTTATTCAATTGCACCTGTTCCCGCCATTGGTAATTCTTATTGCCCTCACTTGATAACTTTATTTATGTGATGTATAGTTGTGTTCAAAATAATAGCAGTCCAATGGGACTAACCAGATGAACCACTCTTATTAGTATACTTTTATTGCTACATGGCAAACAAGTTACCAGTAGGCACAGCAGATTTTTAGAAAACAAACAAGACCCAGCACTCATGATACGCACACTCTCAAGGCTGTGCCAATTGGGCAATTGGTAGAAAGGGGTGTGTTCAAAAAAATAGCAGTGAGGCATTCAATCAGTGATCAGTCATCAAGTTTGTGAAAAAACAGGTGTGAATCAGGTGACCCCTATTTAAGGATGAAACCAAAACTTTTTTTTTCTCTTTGAAAGCCTGACTCAAATGGTTGACCCTGTTCAGGAGAACATCATACTTTGATTAAAAAGTTGATTGGAGAGGGGAAAACGTATGGAGAGGTACAAAAATATTTTGTCTGTTCAGCTAAAATGCCTTAAGATGGAGAGCAAAACCAGAGACACGTGGCAGAAAACGGAAGACAACTATCAAAATGGATGAAACAATAACCAGAATGGCAAAGGCTCAGCCAATGATCAGCTCCAGGATGATCAAAGACAGTCTGGAGTTACCTGTAAGTACTGTTACAGTATACAGTATCTGTGTGAAGCTGATCTTTTTACAAGACGCCCCCGCAAAAAGATGATTTAAGAAGATGTTTTACTGTTTTCATGTCATATTACCTTGTACAGTATGTATGTTTTGTATGTTTTTCATAAAGGATAAGTGATGCTCATTTTTTTTGTTGTCGTCACTGTTTTTACTTTGAGTTAACTTTGAACCTGCAAGCAGAGGTTCACGCAGTAAAAGAAGCCCTCCTTGACATTCATCCTTCTGTCCAGCGTCCCTCGCTTTCACTTTTATTCTTTGCCAGTCTTTCTCTATTACCGCCTTCCTCACTCGCGCTGTGACCTGCCTATTCCTGTGAGCTGCAGGCATGGTTACAGGCAAAGCCAGGAGGGAATGACTGAGAAAACATCTCTGGTTACCTTTGTTCGTCTCTGTGGTTATTCTCTTCACCAATTTTCACAACTGCTGTGTTTGAAGTTGCAAATGAAAAATGACAACACTCTCACTTTGACCCCCCCCAAAAAATAGACCAGTTAGAATTTATACTGACGAGAAAACCAACACTGCTTCTTTTATCTGAGGTACAAAGGTGTCCATCAAGACATAAGTATATAATTGGTAAAGCAAATTCAAAATAAAATGGTGGATGACTGTAAATTTTGGTATAAATTTGATACCAAGCAAACACAGGAAGAAAAACACCCAAAAATGGACATTTGTGAAAATAAACATAAAAGATAATCAAATATCAATCTCATAATGCTAGTATTGATTTGATACCGATATTACCCGTGGTATAAATATGGACATATGGATCGATTTGCCTACCTGTAGCAAAAAGTCCATAATAATTAAAATGAACACCATGTTTACGGTTTTTCTCTCTTTTCTCCTTCTTCCAGTTGAATTGACATTTTGGAACACTTCCATTTTTATTTGCTCTTTAGGATTATTGTATTTTGTATTTTGTATTTTTATAGATGCCTGTGAACGGTCACATTCATCCAGGTCATTGCTTCGTTCAGGTTCATGCTCAAAAATGAGAGAGGTCACTCTAGTCGGTAGAAAAAGTGTGTTCAACCTCTGATTAGAGCTGTCCTACCTAGTCCTTGAGCTCAAGTCAGTTGACATCTCGTTCAAACAGGCTTTACTTTTGCATGCCCAAATACTCTATAGGACACTATAGTCAGTAGAGGAAGTGTGTTTGGCCTCAACTGACTAGAGCTGTCCTATCTAGTCTTTGAGCTCTAGTCAGTTAGTCAATAATTTACAGTAGAAAGCTCAAAGACTAAGTAGGAGAGCTATAGTTGGTAGAATAAGTGTCTTCAGCCTGTGTGACTAGAGTTGAAGTTCTGATAGAGAATGCGTGTTCAACTTCGAGCTGTCCTATCTAGTCTTTGAGCTCTAGTCAGTTAGGGTTAGAAACACTTCCTCTCCTGTGTAGTGTCATACCGAGAATTTGAGCATGCACTGATGAAGGCTTTTCAAACGGGAGAAGAAATGTCTTCCAAGACAACCTGCTGCTGTTGTTGTTATTTATTCAATCCCAATGTTTTTTTAAACAGATTTTCTCTTTTTTCTCTCAACAGATGCACATTTTTATTTGTGTTTTATCGACACAGTGACTAACCGGATGAAGTACTGTTATTAGTATATTTTTATTGCTACATGGCAAACAAGTTACCAGTATGTCCAGTAGATTCTCAGAAAACAAAACAAGACTCAGAAATAATGATATGCACGCTCTTAAGGCTGTCCAATTGGGAAAATAGTTAAACAGGGTGTGTTAAACAATAGCAGTGTCTGCCATTGAATTTACAAACTTTTTTGTTTTCAGGTTCCTGTGAATCACTAAATTAATATTTAGTTCATTTATAGTTTTTGCCGAGTTCACTCGGCAGTTTTTTTATAAATTCAATGTCTTACTGTGTACTGTGGCTTGAATTCAGAGTTGAAGGGTCGTCTCACAAACTGTCCCCCTTGGATAAAAATAGAACAATTTTATTCTCATCAGTCCGCAAAATGTTCCTCCATTTCTCTCTTGGCCAGTTGATGTGTTCTTTGGCAAATTGTAATCTCTTCTGCACATGCCTTTATTTTAACAGAGGGACTTTGCGGGGGATTCTTGTAAATAGATTGGCTTCACACAGACATCTTCTGTCACAGTACTTACAGGTAACTCCAGACTGTCTTTGCTCATCTTGGACCTGATCATTGAACACACCCCTTTCAACTAATTGCCCAATTGCACAGCCTTAAGAGCGTGCATATCATGAATGCTGCGTCTTGTTTATTTTCTGAGAATCTACTGCACCTACTGGTAACTTTTTTGCCATGTAGCAATAAAAATATACCAACAGTGATTAATCTGTTTAGTCACATTGCACTGCTATTATTTTGAACACTACTGTATGCAATAGCACAATTTGAGCTAATATTCAATGTGATGGGGAAGAAGTTATACTGTATGTATATAAGCAGTAGTAAAATGCTTTGTGGTGTCTTTATAGTCTCCTGTTAGGATCTACCTTTTGAAACTTCCAAACCTGCAATTTGTAGGAACAAAAACGTAAGGCATTCCCAGGCTCCTCCTGAATGTATTTTTCTAAGCTGTAGGTAAACACGGTTCCTCCTACAAACCTGCTCTTTGTCGGCTTCCTTGAACAAAATAATTTGCCAATGAATTGGGTGAGCATTAACTGCATTAAAGTTCATCGTTAAAGCCGATCTTATAATGTTGGAATGAAAAAAAAAAGACCTATGCATTCTTATGCTGCCTTCCTTAATTACCTTTTTTTGTTCTGCTGTCCAGGCTTGGAAACTTGTCACACATTATTCAGACCAGTATAAGCAGGAAATAGGACATAAGACCAAATCTAAATGTTTGCATTTGAATGAAAGTTGAAATGACAATGCAGATGAAACAGTGAAAATTGAAAAAAATAGACCATGGGATGATATCTATAACGTGATGTTTTGACTTACTATGTTTTTACAAGAGTAATGTGTCGTTACTGTGTACACAAGCACAAATAACGACCTTCACGCTTGGACATGATTGTGATTGCAGCTATGCTTTGTAAAGCGTCTGCGCTGCATCCTGAGGAATGTGACACTATTGTGATGACTAAGGGAAAATTTGTGCTGGAGAAGAAGAAAAACCCAGTGAAGTGGGTTCACGACCTCATTGTGGCCATGTTGACATGCATGCAACATAGGAAAAGAGGCGAGGTTACACGTTGAATCTGTTTGTCCCTTTCCCCTCAGGCAGGAGGCTACGCTCTATTTGTAAAACCTTCCGCCGCAAAAACAGCTTTTCCCCCCTGCCGTCAGTCATGAACACCAAATAGCACGGCCATCAACTCTTTTTGTACATATACATATAGGAATGTACATATAAAGTTCTGTTTAGTATATTCATCTCATATTGTGTACATCAGTTTCTTTAACCGAGTCCATTACTGTGCATGCTCTTAGTTTTATTACAATTTTTACTTTTGTTGTATGTTGCACCTTAACACCAAAAAAAGTTCCTGGTTTGTGTAACCTACACTGACAATAGCAACAAAACCATTCTGATTCTGGTTTAAGCGGTCTCACTATAGCTTTCTGCTACCAAGAATACACAATCCAAAGAGTGACTCTTTAAAAGGGGACCTATTATATTCATTTCCGGGCCTTTGTATTGAGCTTTGGATTCCTATGTAGAAGCTACACACAATAACCTGCGCAGAAAGCTTTCTAGAAATTCCAGACTCTACATCTTTTCCTGCAGTGTTTGCTTGGGTTTCCTGCCTCCCGCCTGAGCGGTCTGTGAAATTTACTCCATCCCATCCATCTCTTCAGGAAAGATAAACAAAATTAGCTTTCCCTCACACCTGAACAAACATTTCCTGGGAGCCATTGCTCCATGTTGACCATATAAGGAAATCCGGGTTGAACTCAGTGTTGGAAAAAAAACAGCGGGCAGAGCCATCCTAAACTTATTTCAGTGCTCACTTCCTAACGGACAAACCTCATTATGTGACGTGTTGGCAACACGAGAATATAACATTTATGGGTCAGAAAGAGGAAAAGCACAATAGGTTGCCTTTAAAAGTGACTACCAACAAGTTCACTTCTGTAGTGTGCTCTTCTGTTGGCTTTGACTCTTTCTATGAGAAACATTGTTAGGGTTCCTGGTTTGTGTCCCAACAGCACTCTTTGGACAAAATGAGCATTCGTGATGGAAAATTTTTTTTGGGTTCTTTGTTTTTTTTTTGGTTTTTCTTTTATTATTTCGGAGAGCTGCTTGAACCCTAAATTTCTCTTAGAGATGAATAAAGTATCTAACACGCTAGTCACCTTTATACATACAACAAAACAATCGATGTTTGATTTTATGATGTTGAAACTGCTTTTTATTAACAAAATCAATTCCATTCATCGGCGTAATAAAAAAATGTGTTTAGCACACGACACACTGTACGATAAACAATAAACAAGCGAAATTATGTTGTCCCTAGGGGGGCGTCCCAACCGGATTCCCGGGTCACCTCATTTGGTTCCTCTCAATGCGGAGGAGCAAAGGTTCTATTCCGAGTCTCTCCCAGATGACAGCGCTCCTGACCCTATCTGTAAGGAAACTTAAGATTTATGTTAAAATCAATGCAAACAAACTGCAACAGTAAAAGCACCGTCACTTTTATTTAAAGCATCAGACCAAAGATGGGGTTACAAAAATCAATATATTAACAGTAAAATAAAAACATCATTAAGAACATTAACACTATTAGTATATCAGTTCATGGCTGTGAAAAACATCCACAGCTGACTCGACTGTGTAATAAGACTGGAAATAAACACAGCAAGAAGCTTTTCTGAGTATGCTTTCCATAAGGCTGCGACGAAGCAATTTGAAAACAAGTGCAAGTCAGTCATTCTGGACAGCCATTTGCAAAAAAAACCTATTAAGTCTCAGTTTGACATGAATGCCTCAAAGGTGTTTGCACGGCAGCTCAATCGCTGCACTGCTGCTGTTAAATTCTCTCCAAAAGGGTTTTGAAGATCTCATTTTCATGCAAATGGCTCAGCAGAGTCACATTTGTCCCCTGCATTTTCTCTGCAGTCCAAAAGGCTCCATAAAAGCCAATGAGGTGATGGGAACTATGGTTGTTTTTGCACAAACTGCATATGGTTTGCTCGGTGTGGCTGCACGATGACAGTTCCACTTGGGCTTCATTTGATGACCGCGTACCATCTGGATCATTATAAACTTTCCAACTTTCTACTTATCAGTGATCGTTTCAGAATTGATCTGACTTGCGTGCTAATGGAGTTTTGATAAGGAAATGTAGTAAAGTCATCTCCAACCACTTATAAATTTTGAAATTCCGTCAGATATTTGCTCAAGTATTCATAAATTAATAATAATAATTATTATTACTCTCAGTGTCTATGCTTGTCTATATTGTTATAATTGTTGTTATGTTATAATCCAGGGGAAGCTTTTTGGCTAAGAGAGCCAAGAGAGTCACATATTTTCTAATGTATTTCTGTGAGAGCCATATCATATTTTTTCACAGTGATTGCAACTATAAGCGTGCATTTTTAAGCAAGTATTTACTTTATTAGTAATTAATCTCTGTTATTTCTAACACGGTGATTTTGTCAAATATATTTATATAAAACAAAAAATTACATATTTCATTGTAATATTAGGACTTTATTCCCACAATATTTTAACTTAATTTCCATATTTTTTCGCCAACTGAATATATTGTTTTTATATTGTTTTGTTTGCTTCTCATTGTATAACCACATTTAAAAAAACATTTACTCAATGTTACTAAAATGATAGTTTTTTTTAACTCATTATAATACAAGAGTATTCTGGTAAAATTGTGAAATTTTTTCTTTTAATATTTTGACTTTCTACTCATTAAATTACAGCATTTTTTTTCCTGCTGTTTTTTTTTTTTTTAACCTTTTCAACTTTTTTCGTAATTAAGACTTTATTCTCCTAATATTATAACTTTTATCAACCTAATTTTCCAAAAATTACGACTTTTTTTTGGTTAGATGACAACTTTTTTCTCCTAATATTTTGACTTTATTTTTTGTAAAATTACTGCAGATTTTTCAATTTTTGCTGTTTCCCTAAAGTTTTTTGTTAAATTGTATTTTTAGAATGTGCCGTGAGCAAATAACTCACTCAGACCGCACTTCGAACACCCAAGATATGTTACATATATTTTAAGAAATAAATTAAAATAAATCATTGTTGTGGTGTTTAGAAACGTCTTAGTGCCACATGTGGTCATCAAAACAGCCACATATGGCTCCCGAGTCGTAGCTTTCCTATCCCTGCTTTAATGGCTTCCCTCATTTATTCTATTCATATTATTGTATGTTTATTAACAACGTATTTCTATGTTATTACTGTTCCTGCTAACCTTGCACCAGAAGCTTTGCAAGTTCCTCTGAGGTGAGCACATTTTGACATTTAATGGTTCTGGTGAGCTGAAAACCCAAGAGATGGATTTAAACCCAACAGCGCTTTAAATTGATTCATGGGGTGGTGGAGTGTTAATGTGTTCACATGGTCATAAAACAAAACGTTCCGGCTTAGCGATGCTTGGACATTGTGTACATATTGGCCTGACGCATCACCACCCCCTCACAACTTTTACCACACTGAGATTGATGTTGGTCTTTTCTTAAAATCCTGTTAGATGCGGGTTTCCTTTATTTCATGCACTCTCGACGCGGAATTAAACCAGAGACGATGGAAGGAAGAGTAGGATCACATAATGACCACTGGGTGGAGAAATTCAGGCCTTGTGTGTTTCAGTACTCCGAATGTTATCCTTCTCTATGGATTATGTGTCAAATTTACACATCACTTATGACGAGTGTTTTTATTGTAATGATGCCCTACTGCTATTTTACTTGAATTAAAAATCCTTCTTTGTATTTGTTACAGGAATGCACTTTTAAACATGGAAGTAGTGTCAGGACTGTGTCAACACTGGGGTAGAAATGTAGAATATTCCAGTTGATGTTAGAAGAGTATTATAACGACTACATAACTGCATTTTGCTGCCATCTGCAGGAATGGTGGTTCACATGCTACAACGCGTTCTCTTTTGCTGCATGCATTTTTGAACAGAGTGACAGATTAATAGGAATTTACATTTTTTTACTACACTGCTCAGGTGGGTTATAGAGTTTCAAAAGAAGGGGTCTCAAAAATATCCAATGTGATTTTGTGTATTAACAAAGTCTAATAAAGGGAGTTCTCTTTAGTTGCATTTGTGTTCTATGTCCTCTTATTGGCCTTCAAACATGTTAATATCCATCCATCCATTTTCCACCGCTTATCCGGGTCGCGGGGGCAGCAGCTTCAGTAGGGAAGTCCAGACTTCCCGGTCTCTGGCAACCTCTTCCAGCTCCACCGGGAGGACACCAAGGCGTTCCCAGGCCAGCTGTGAGACATAGTCCCTCCAGCGTGTCCTAGGTCTTCCCGGGGGCCTTCTTCCGACTGGGCATGCACGAAACACCTCACCAGGGAGGCGCCCGGGAGGCATCCGGACTAGATGCCCGAGCCACCTCAACTGGCTCTTCTCGATGTGAAGGAGCAGCGGCTCTACTCTGAGCTCCTCCCGGATGGCCGAGCTCCTCACCCTATCTCTTAGGGTGAGTCCAGCCACCCTACGAAGGAAACTCATTTCCGCCGCTTGTATCCGCGATCTCATTCTTTCGGTCATGACCCATAACTCATGACCATAGGTGAGGGTGGGAACGTAGATCGATCGGTAAACAGAGAGCTTTGCCTTCCGGCTCAGCTCTCTCTTCACCACGACGGTCCGGTACAGCGACCGCATTACTGCAGATGCTGCACCGATCCGTCTGTCGATCTCACGCTCCAACCTTCCCTCACTCGTGAACAAGAACCCGAGATACTTGAACTCCTCCACCTGAGGCAAGACCTCACTCCCAACCCGGAGGGTACAGTCCACCCGTTTCCGACTGAGAACCATGGCCTCGGATTTGGAGGTGCTGAGTCTCATCCCAGAAGCTTCACACTCAGCTGCAAACCGCTCCAGTAAACGCTGAAGGTCACAGCCTGATGAGGCCATAAGGACCACATCGTCTGCAAATAGCAGAGACGAGATCCTAAGGTCACCAAGCTGGACTCCCTCAACACCTTGACTGCGCCTAGAAATTCTGTCCATGAAGATTATGAACAGAATCGGTGACAAAGGGCAGCCTTGGCGGAGGCCAACGTTCACCGGAAACAAGCTCGACTTACTGCTGGCAATGCGAACCAGGCTCCTGCTTCGATTGTACAAGGACCGAATGGCACGTAGAAGCGGACCATCAATCCCGTACTCCCGGAGCACCCCCCACAGGACACCACGAGGGACACGGTCGAATGCCTTTTCCAGGTCCACAAAGCACATGTAGAC